>JANHFO010000684.1:196756-214354 GCA_032468095.1 Pareas carinatus
AATACCCTTTTTCAGGAAGCTAGAAAACATGATAAAAAACTGACCTTGAAGTAAGTCAAGAGGTGGTTGTCTCTCTAAAAATAAAAAGTGGTGCTTCAGGATTAGCTATTTTATTCATTTATTTACTTTTAATTAATTTATGGGATTTTTACTCTGACTTACAAGATTTAAAAGCTTAAGCTTTGAGAGAGTGACACATCAAAATTGCCCAATGAATATTATGACTGATAATGAACTGATATCTGAGTTTCCTCAGTTCCAAGTCAGTTCCATGTCCGCTATATTACATTCCAATCTGGATCTAAGTTGCAATAAAATAACCAAAAAATTGCAATCTCTTGTATATTATGAGAACAATTCTACTTTTTGTAGATAGCTCACTTTTTGCAGTGTGGTTTTAATTGTTCATCGTAACCCAAAGTGATCATTTTGTTAAAAAGTCTAGTGATGCCTGAAAATCTAATTAGCTCCCCCCCATGCCAAATGGTGGAAGGAAAAATACCATCTAATGTTGCTTCCATGGTCTTCGCTTGATGAATGTCCATTAATAGGAAACAATAAGGCTGAATTCTGCTTGATGACTTTTGAACTATTTTTCATGTGTTATAGGTGATTTATTTCCATTTTTAAAAAATCTGAACCACAATGAGCAATAGCCCTATAATGAGCAATAGCCCTATTAATAATTTAATCCAATGAGACCCTTAGATTTATTAACTATGTATTTTATAAATCTTCCTTTTGAGCATTGTGCTTTGGAAACTTGGAGATATGCAAACAATGAATTTTGTAACAGGAATAATACGAAACTTGTTCCTCATCTGATTGATTCTTAGGAAAAGATAGTTATGGTAATAAAGACACTATTTTCTACTATTTCACATCCTTGCAGTGGGTCCCCAGTAGAGGCTTTCCAGTTGCTGTATCAGGTTTCTCAAACTCTGCTCTATCTGAAGATACTTTAATTCATGATTAGCAAACACAAAATTATTCACCTCTACTTTAACTTAGAAACCCTTCTCGCTTTAGTCTGTTTTTACTTTGGGATAGATTGACAAGTTTTGAATGTTAAAATTTGGTGTTTATATAAGTACAATTATAATCTGGTGGTGTGTTTTTTTAACTCTTGTGGTTTGTTACATTGAAAAAGAAGAACTTGTCTAGTTGAATTTGAGAAGTAACCAATACTTCCCAGAAAGAAAGTGACCAACAGACCATAGTATACTTGATTGATTCATATAATAAATTTATAAGGTTGCTCATCCAGCATGCATAATTGTGGGTGACTAAAAGTTAAAACCAAATAAAAACACATCCAAAAAAATAAAAAAACAAAACAAAAGAAATAGCATAAAATAAACTAGCAGCCAAGAGCATTCATGACATTCCATACCTAACACAACCATGACCAGGAAATGAGCATAGTTACAAGGTCTCAGTTTGACGGCAAACCCAAGTTTTTAATGCCTTGGAAAGAAGAAGAAAAAGAAGGAGGAGGGCAAGAGAAGAAGAGGGAAGTGAGAGGAGAAGGAGGAGGGGGAAGAAGAGGAAGAGGAAGAAGCCTTCCTTCTATTTTGTCCAGTTGTTGGCAATTCTAAGGACCAGCTCATTTCACATTTTATGTGGAAAGCTTCTTTCAGTTATTTTATTCTTCTAAAATTATGTGCCTTAAAGAAAAGCTTACTTGTTGATAACTTATTGCTAGCATCTCCTCACCTAGAGAGATACCTACTGGTAAGTAGACTTTATTAATATCTAAATTCATTTTGAGATACCTACTGAAATTTCCTTTGGCTATCCAGATCTTCCTCTAGCAAGGGGAGTCTTGATTCTCTTGGACTTCTCAAAAACTTTAAATACCATTGATTAAGACATTTTGAGTCCTGAATGTGAACTTTTCCCTTACAAATGGGGTAAGGTGGATCATACTCAGAGGGTAACAGGGTACTGCTTATTTGCACTGCCATTCTGCACCTGTAGTTGTTGCTGATGCCTTGGATGAGAATGCTCTCTGAGGCTAGAAACGCACTCTATACATACCAGACATTCAATTAATGAATTTGACTCAATGTGTCTTTGAAACCAGTTCTATAAAGAAATGCATCGTGCTCTTCTTGGATAAATCTTTGGAAGAAGGGTGGAATTACAGTATTATAATAATAAATTAGCAAGTCAACTTTGCATTTCCCAAGATAACATCAGGATTTGCTATCATCTTCATCATCATTGGCATCTTCATTATGATAACAAATTTCTATCTTATCTCCTTAGTTTCTGAAATAAAAGTTGACTGAAATTTTTCATTGAATAAAACCAGAGAGACATGTACAAAAAAGTTTCTTTCAAGACACTGGGTTTTTTTAATTAAAAAAAAAGATTTACTGGGCTTTCTAGAACAACACAGTTTCTAGGGCTGCTCTTGTAATTAGCTGTATTTATTGGAGATGCAAAACATTGTTGTTGTTTTTTAACTTCAACTTCTTAATAAATGTAGACTGATTTCTTTTGTATGCTATAGTTTTCCTAGGACACTTTTTCATGTTATGTGTCAAAATTATATTTTCCTTTCTGTTCTAAATACACATGAATTACACTGCAGTTACATCACTCAAGGTTGGACAAAGGTTTCATTAACTTGTTGATCAAGCATTAGCTGTGAGTTCAGGCACAGACCTATTCCTTGCATGTGAACCTATCCACAGTTGGGACAAGAGCTGATACTTTATCAAATAATTTACAAAGAAACACTATCTCCAATTTGCCAGGATTCTAGCCTCTCAGAGTTACCCTGGGGTAAGATGGGTGGTCAATAAATTTGATTGATTAATTAATTAATTCACCCTCAGCCTACTTTGCCTTACCCAGATTCTCAAAAAGACATTCTTCAAGAGGCATTGTAAAGATTAACTCAGAGATTCCGGTTACCCACTGTTACCAATAAAAACTTGCTCTTCTTTTAATATTATCTGCAGTCTTCCTTATTGGTCTCTGTTAATGACATAGAAATTGTGTGTATGTTTATAAAGAAAAAGGAGAATGAAAAGTTTATTCAATAGAGTTTTGAACAGTTTGTTCCTTCTTCACCAAAGCCCTCCATATACAGCTCAGTTTAACTAACTTCCAGGGCAGAGCTATTTCCTGTCTGATTGCTACCAGCAAGAGCAATATTAGTTTTACCAAAAATTTAAGGAAAACTAACACCAAGGTCAACAGAAGCTATAGGATAAGCAATAAAAGTAGGAAAGTGCTGCTAATTTATTAACATGGGTTTCTCCTGACAAGAGAGAGGAAGATGGGAGAGAAAACACATTATGTGGTGTTCCAGAAAAACTAAATGCATTCAGTTTCGCTTGCTTTCTCCTTCCAACTGGTTGTCTAGAACTACATATACAACTGTATTAAGAAAAATTACATTGCCTGATGGTGTTAGTTACAACCTGGACCTCGCCTGTCTTAAATCTTCAAGTGCTCTCTCCATTCAATATTACTGACCTGGGGTGGAATAGCATACTGAATACAACCAGCTTTTCATTGTAGCTAACTTCTTCATTCAATGTTTTCTATGAGCATATCCTTCCTTGGAACTCTTTTCTGCTTTACTTCACCATCCTCCATAATTGCAGTATTAAAGTTTAGTAAGGCAATTGTTTGAGGTCTTTGATAATCTCCTAAAATTTAATAGGGGGCTTCTGAGAGCTTCCCAAAGCCTACAGTAGACCTTGAATAAAAATCATTAACAGGAAAGCTTTAGAAATATTATGCCTTTGCAGAAGAGCAGGGCATATAAAACACAATGTGCAAGAATAAGATGTACAATTCTGTGTACCTTTTATTCTGCCTCAAATCTCACTGAAGCTTGGGAGAAATCCAACATGCAAGTTTTTCAGAAGATATCAGGAAATGTTGTGAACAAACCGGGCACTCAATCTCCATAACTACAGATTTGCCTTAAGAATAGAAGTTACTGAATTTAGCCAGTTTTATTCTGTTGGAAAACATATATAATCCTCCAGAAAGTTTTTTTCTGTTTTCCAAATAACCAATCTCCTCTACTCAAATGTTGTGTTTCAATTTGCATGGTGGCCAGAGGAATGAATATAGATGATGGATTTTCACTGATGAGATCTGTAAGGTAAGTACAGGGTCAGCATGAAAAAGCAATGAGATTTGGAATATCCTAATCTTGCTTGTCTTCCAAAAAGCTCTAAGACCTGCATTTTCCAGGCAATGCACCACAAGTTGTTGTTCCTGAATTCATTATTCTGTTTGCTTGGGGCTCTGAAATTGCTTCCTGTGTAATTTTTTGTTTTTTCTAAAAAAACGATGCTATTGCTTTTTATTTTTATGTAGTTCTATGCTAAGTCTATACAAACTGCTTTAACAAACAAACAAAATAATAAATATGGATATAATCTATTTGTGAAAAAATATATCCTTTTCCAAAATTAAGCTGACATACTATATATTTTCTTTCTTGAATGGGACACGGCAAGCCTTTTTAAAATTAGATTTGTAAAAAATGACAATTATGGATATTGAATGTTTGAAGCAAAATGTCACTCATCTGTTCACTTATAAAAATCATCAACTGACAACTTTGTGACATGCGTTATTTTTATTTTGCACATTATGTGCCTTGTACCAATGCTTCAGACATATTGAGATCTAAGGATTTAAAGAAAGTTGAGAAATGATGAGAAGGGTCATATAGAAATTTAATTAATTAATAATAAAAATTAAAAGGAACTGTCAAAAAAGCTGCACTGGAAGCTGAGTAATTATATCATGAAACTGCAAAACTGGAATGAATATGAAGGCTTAATAATTTCAGAAATGCTTATAATTGATCTAAACTTTTTCCTGCCTTTTTCAGTGTTATCTCTTGATTAAGTTACATGAAACTTTGGACTCTTTTGATACTTATTTGGGAATAGGTTTAGTGAATTTAATGGATCACATAGGGTTTCTGTGTACTTAGGTTTTTTATTCATCAGGTTTTTTTTTATTGCAAGCAGTGCAGTCTAACAAAATAAAATAAGCAAAACCAAAAGAAAGGAACAAAATCTGTCATACAGGATGATATTTCTGATCCTGCAGTTTCATGCTGAGATTGCTTATTTACATCAGCAGAAAACAGAAAAAGTATAATTATCAATGAACAAACAGTAAATTATTTAATGGACTGTTTGTTAAATTGACAATTTATCCATTACATCAAAGGTTCAATATATATGCTATCGACATCAAATATTTAATTACTCAAATGAAAAATTTAGTTAGGTAATTACATGCATTCAGGTTTAACAGAGGTTTCTGAAATCTTCTGAAATCACCCATTAAATAAAATTTTAGAATATGTATATATATATATACACATGCAACACACACAAATAGTTTATACCAAAGAGTAGGTGTCATATAATATTCACTGAAATGAAATATATTTCACTGGATTTGTTGTATACCATCTTGTGTTGATTTATATAACAGAATATTTCTGCAGCTTTTCAATATAATATTTGATTATATAACCCCCCCTCCAATTCAGAACTAGAATTCATCTATTTATCAGTGAATTCATTCCAATATTAACTAACAGGGTTTAGTTAATTATAAGCTTCTTTAAAAGCATAGAAATTTGTTCCAGAAGCAGGAATAGGTGACCTGAATATATTCTATGCATGTGAAAATAATGAAATTCTGATTCTGAATTTTATTACTGTCGTGTAGTGGCTGATAGATAGTATGGTGTTCCCAATGCCAAATATTTTCTCTCTCTACAAAGATAGCTATCTGATCAATACCTAAAAAGTGATTGCCTAAACCCACATCTTTAAATAATAAAAAGTAGAAACAGGATTGTCTCATAGCTTTATTGAGATAAAAATAACCATGCTTTAAAAACAAATTTACAGTTATTTTTGAAAACAAGGAATGTGAAATTTAAGACTAAAAAGTATTTTGCATTAAAAAATATTGGTAGCTTATGCCACTTTTAGTATGAACTGTACGAAAAAAACACAAAGTATTAAAGTGGCAATTTCTTTTGTACAAAGTGCTTCTTTTGAAAATATTTATAAAACACATTTCTTAATATAATAGAGAATTACCAAGACACTAACATCATTTCATAAAGCTATTTTTACTTTAGTCTCTATCTCTCTCCCCCAAACTTGGTATCTTTCACTGTTTATTCAGATTATGAAGAAAAGAATACATTTACATTTACAATACAGAGCATAAAGAAAAAGATTCCATTATTTCTTTCCTTGGAAATTTGGGAATTGTAAAGAATTAAAGCAGACAATGCCTAGCATTTTATCAGCATTTTATAGAGAGACACAAATTCATTTATGTAATACCAAACTTCTGTCTATCTCTTTCTCTCTTGATATGATCTCTGATTTTAATTCCTTGCTGCTGATATCTCTGAATTGTTATATTTTCAACACTGTGAAGATAAGATTTTGAAATACCTGGAATATTAATGTATCCAGAAGTAACACACTGGAACTCAAAAATTCTCTAGATTGCCTCAAATAAATATCATGACCTTGTTGTATGGTTATTATTTTTTACTGGACAAGAATAAACATCTTAAAGGTTAATCAGCACTGTAAAATCACTGATATATTATTGTTACCTCAATATTTTTAAGGAGAAATTTCCATTAATTTTGCTGGAATATGATTCTACATGAATATATTGGGGCAATAATAACAGTTGTCTTAATTTCTGGATCATTCTGCATGTTGACTTAATTTCAAGTATCAAGTTAAAAAAACAAATAAATAAAAGCAGACCTTTCAGTATCACTAATGCTGAAAGGGTTTCCTTTACCACACAACAAATGTAATATGCTATATTACAAATATCTTCCACATATTAAAAGATGGAAAAGAATTATACAAATCTTTTTCATCACTTGAGATACACATAGTAACACTAAAACACCGATACAAAATGTGGCACTTATTTATTTCTGTTATTTCTTAATTTATCTACTGCTCCAACCAATTGTATTACAATTTCTCAATTGGAATACAAGCTGCTTTCAAAGATGACTGTGTTTACAATGTTCAAGCTACTGATATGTATAACCATCCATTTGAGACAGAAATGGAGGTCAGTGGTTTGAAAGCTAAACAAACACTACAAATACTTTATAGATCTATTTTAATCTTCTCTACATAAAGCTAATGCATTTCAATGATCTTATGGTAACTTCACAGGATCTTTTTGAATTCAGTTTCTAATTCCTGGTGAAATACTTTTGAGCTCTGGGTCAGAATATGCACCCCTTTCTTAGCTAGTAAATTAATTTTCTTTCCAGCAAATAGCTACCCATAGGTTGTACAGTTTTCCTTTAGTGAATCTGGTCACAGAAGTTGACTTTCTTTTTCTAAATAGTGCATTACAGTGCTGATGATGTTGCCTAATACTGATGATGTTATCTAGTTGGGCAGTAAAACACCTGCAAGCACAGAGAGCATCAAGGACTCCACAGCTCAACTCTGTTTTACAGATATTCTCTTCCATTGGAATTATATAAATTTCATCAATCGAGTATACAATTTCCTTTAACCTTATAGTACGGTACTGTATTTTAAAATTATCTTTGTATCCTGCCTTTTCTTTGGAAGAGTAATATCACATATAGAACATTCCTTTACTCTCATTTTCTTCAAGCAACTTTTGAACTAGGTTGAGCTAAAGGTTACTCAAGAAGCCTTTGTGGCTAAGGATGGACTGAGTCTCCCTGATACCAGCCCAATCTCTTAAACATCATCTAATAAGAATGGCTGTCATTTTACCATCACCCTGGATCCATATTAATACTGAACTTCCCATTGAAACCTATCTTAAAAAAGAACGAGCAATTTTTGCCATTACTGATATTGACTTATGTTGCTCTAGGAAGGTATGCTATACATCCTTGTGTAAAGTAGAAGTCTAGTTATGCCCAGTCAGAATTAAATGTTCTCTTACGTTAATAATGAGAACCTATGAAAGCGGTGATAACTAATTTTTTATTTATGAATTTATAAAAGAAAACATGACAATGTCTTCAGTTCTAACATCCAATGTCAGATGCCAGATAAAAAATGGAATCTTATAAAGAGCAGAAAAAGTAATACAGATCTTAAAGAGAAAGAAATATGTTGAACGGCGACTAAAGATTCTATATCTGCAGAGTCATCTCTTGGCAGTATGATATATAGATCACACTATTAACACACAAGTTGACATGGCTGAGAAGAATGAACAGAAAAGACATTTTCTCACAGAGAAATATAAATCATAGAAAAGTAGAGCATGTTAACTGCTGACATTGAAGAGGTAGGTAATAGTTTTTCTTTTATTATCTAAGTTCCCAAAATGAAATCCTTGTTCAGGAATGCAAAACACTTAGGGTGACTTCATACATAATCACAATTTGCACAAGTCTTTTGCTTGGGAATCAATGTGAGTTTTCAAAGGAAAAATCTTTACATGTAGCAATCCAAGATGGTTTTACATTGTTTACCTCCTGCAATATAAGCAAAATAATTTGTTCACTTGACATCATGCATATAGAATGTATAAAGATGGTACAGAATTGTGGCTAATTCCTGCAAATCAGAGCAGGAAATATATATGGAGCTCAGTTTAATGCATGTATGTAGTATGTTATGCATTCTGTCAACTAAATGAGAATTAGTCCACACTATCATATTTTCCATAGTCACGTATGGCTGCCAAAGTTGGACTGTGAAAAAATCTGATCAGTAGAAAAATTGACTTGTTCAAGCAATGGTTTTGAAAAAGGCTCTTGCATATTTTTTGTACAGCAAAAGTGACAAACAAGCAAATATGGAGCATATAAAACTAGACATATAGCTGAAATCACAAAATTCTGCCTTATGTATTTTGGCCATGACATATAATCAAACTCACTGAAAAAGACAGATTTGGAGCCATTGATGAAAGGAAATGAGGCCACCAGAAAAACAAGGTTGCTAGATACCATCAAAGCCAACACTACCAGAACATAAAACAACTAAAAGAAGCCATACAACGTGGAAGATAGCTGGTTCATAAAATTGCTGAGAATTGGATACAATCAAATAGATAATATCCTTCATCAGCAGGCAGGTACCACTTAAGTTTGGAAAGGAATTCTTGTCTCTTCTATGCAATGAATATGGAAAATATTTCAAATATTTTCACAATAAGGTACTGGATTTGTTTTTTCCAATCCAGGGTTTCCGGATATATTTATAGTTTTCATAGTCTTTAGTTTCCATTATCCAGAGCCAAGTCAACAATATGAAGAATAGATATTCATGAAGATCTGGTACTTTATAATGAACTATTTAGAACAGTGGTTCCCAAAGTGGGCTGTACTGCCCCCTGGGGTGGTGGTGGGATGGCTTAGGGGGGACGCTAGGAGGCCAGAGGGTTGGCAGAAGGATGCTAAGAGGCAGGGGGAGCTGCCCAGAGGGTGCAAGGGTCTCCCAAGAGGGGCCGGCTGGCTCCCTTTTGGTCCCTACTGAGCGGGACGCTGTTACTGCCCACTCACCCCTCCTGAGAGACCCCGCACGCAGTCCATTTCCAATGGCAACTGGAACCTCGGCCTCTCCCAGCCTTTTTCCAGTCTCCCTTTTAGCAAAAATTACACCCCCCTCCCCATCTTCTCTCTGTCTCTCCCTCTACTTCTCCCTGCGGGAGCATCTGAAGCTCAACCTGCGCGCCCAGACTGCCCAGAGCTCAGCCCGCCTTGCGGGAACTTCCAGAGCTCGGTCCATGCACCTGGAGTGCCCAGAGATCAGCCCACCCCCCCGCAGGAGCATCTGGAGCTCAGCCTCGAGTTAGGGCTGGCTGGCGAGTGAGCAATGAGCGAGAAGTGGAGTGTGAGAACAGTATGTTTTTATTTGTGTGTGCGAGTCTGTGTCTGTGTGTTTCTTATTCTGTGTATGTGTGTGCGAGTCTGTCTGTCTCTCATTGTCTCTCCCTCACTCTCTCCCTTTCCCTTCTCTTATTCTCTCTCTCTTTGTGTGTGTCTGTCTTTCATTCTCTCTCTCTCATTCTCTGTCTCTTTCTCTCCTAAGCAGAAAGAAATATCATACTAAAATGTGTAATACTTAGATAAGCTTCAATTATTTTGTAGTAATTAAACTAACTTTAATAACTTTTTACAATTTTTTTACAAAGCCTTTAAAGATTTTGTTACGATTAAATAAGCATTTATGATTTTGTTATAATTAAATAAGCTTTTTCAATTTTGTTACATTAAATAGGTGCCTTTTATGTTATTAATAAAATGGAAGTTCTCTGATCATTATTTTACAAATGTATGCACCTTTTAAAAAAATTTATATTGGTGGGCCTCAGGATTTCAAATTATGAAGTCGGTGGTCCCCAAGGTCAAAACGGTAGTCGGCCGCTATTCCAAACAAAGAAATTGACTCCAGATTACTGAACGTGGTGATTTAATACTCCTGCTAAGTGACTTAAAACCAGACATTGGGAAACTGGTATCACTTCATCAAGCCCATCCATCACATTAAGAATTTACTGAACAGTGAAGTAGTTACTAAATTTTACTGAGCTTACTAAGTTACTAGTTACTAAGGTTCTTGATAAATGCCTATCAGACTTTGAAAACCTGGTATCACTGGATCATGTTCAACTATTTTGTTGAATTGACATTAACTAAAAAGATTTTTAAATTGGATTTTGAATAAATGTTCAATTAATCGTTACAGTTTTGAATTTTACTGTTACTATCTTCCTTAGTGGGTCTTGCAAACCGCTATTCTGAATAATGCTATTTATAGGGGGCGAGGGGCACTGAGGATGAGTTTGTAGCACCAGGGGTGGGTGGACTGAAAAAGTTTGGGAACCACTGCTCTAGAATTATAATTAGAATTTATTGGCCACATTTGTTTGGGCAAACAAGGAATTTGTCTCCAGTGTACATGCTCTCAATATACTATATATAGTATATATATATTGTATTATGTATATAAAAGCTACAATTGATACTTGTATTGAGTATTCAAAATTGCTCTCAATTTGTGAAATAAAAGTCTTACCCAATTAACTTTGCTTTGCTCTTTTGATCAGATAGCTTCTTCAATAGATTGTGGGATTGTTGTGGATGTAATATATCTTGGTCTCAGCAACAGCATCTAATAAAGTACTCTGCTGATAATCTAACTAGCAATCCAATTAAATAGGAAACAGATAGCAAGGTTGTGAACTTTGCCTGAAATCTGCACTGAAAGAGAGTTCACTACAAAGATTGTAAAATACAAAGATTGAATGAATAACTTTAGGATTAGGCCCTCTATTTTTCAACCTTTTTAAATTAAGAACTTGTTTAAGAAAACAGTGAGAACACTTCAGAAGTCTGGTATAGGATGGGAGGTACATAGCCTGACATTAGTCTTTATGAAAAGAATGTTGGCATTATAGCCAATCACAAACCAAAATGCTTCAGATGTTTGGCATGGCTATTAGAAAGGTTAACACAATTTTATAGACATAATGTCTCTAAATAAAAGGAATAAATAAATTGCACTGCCTTCCACACTTAGTATCCCATGCTAAATACTTTGTCATACTTTCCGAAAGATTCAGACTGAGGAGACGGGGAGTAAGGAGGAGCAAATATGATAGCCTTTCTCATTTACCTAAAATCATGTTGCTCAGAAATTCACCACAACTTGTCTTCTATTGTCACACAAGGCAAAAACACAAACAAGTGGACAAGTTACAATAATATTCAATTTTAATAAATGCAGTGAAACCAATAAATAAAGTAATATTGAGAATGGTAGTAAACTCCCTTTCACAGGACATGTTCAAATTGAAAATGGGCAGCTATCTCTTAAGGATGATTTTATTCATTCATCCATCCATCCATCCATCCATCCATCCATCCTTTCATCCATTCATTCAATTTCTATAGCCACCCAACTCAACCAAGTGACTCTGTTAATTATTTGCTATATTAATTTATGTATTCAGCCATTTCACAATTGCAAGTCTTGTGTTGAGCAGCAGTTGGACTTATAATGGTTCTATCCAATCTTATGATTTGTAGATTTCATGGTGGGTGGTTGCAGATAAGAGGTTTTAAGTGAGAATTACAGCCTAAACAGTCTTGGGTCATTTGCCAAGTTCCACATAGCTGACAAATTCATAACATGAGAACTGCACAAATTTCAGGAAAGTATATGGGATAAAAGCATAATCTTGAAAATAGCAATAGCAATATATTATTTATTTATTTATTTATTTATTATTTTTATTTATACCTCGCCCTTTTATACGCCGCCCTTCTCTCGAGGGACTCAGGGTGGGTGGCTGACAGGCCAGATAAAAACACAATACAACACCAACAATAAAACCACTACACAGTGCTTTGCAGTCCTCTCTAAGTGGTTTACAGAGTCAGCCTATTGCCTCCAACAATCTCGGTCCTCATTTTACCAACCTCAAAGGATGGAAGGCTGAGTCAACCTTGAGCCAGTCAGGATTGAACTGCTGAACTGCTGGCAGCCAGTAGTCAGCACAATTAGCCTACACTACTGCATTCTAACCACTACACCAATATGGCACTTGTAGATGTCCATTTCCAGACCGACAAATAGAAAGCCATTTAAGGTGAAGCCTCTCTGAAATATGTTTTTCCATCAATCCCACCTCTGGGCTGATCGTCTCCTCTGCCTGATTCTCACAATCTCTCACATTATTGTTGAGATCTCTACTAGTTTGTCTGCAATTGTTGTCTTCCTTGGCTTAGGAAGAATGAGGAACCCATCGCAGGCAAGATATTTACAAGATATTTCCTGCATTACAACTCTGTCTGCCTTTGGCTTTACATCTTTTCATATGATGTAGAATCAGTAACAGTCTTTCTGAGAGAGCAGCTCTTAAACCGAGCCTCTTTTGAAACATACATCCAGTCTATGGGGAAGAATGACTTAAAAAGAGAGATTTTGACCTACATATGCTCAACATTTATTAGTACTTGAAGCATATGGAAACTCTATTAGAAAAAGGCTCATAAAATAATATCTTCTTAAAACAATGCAAGTAATAACATGAAATGAAACGGGAGATATTTTCCAGTGTACTGCTGCTTTTTTTTTATCTGCAAGGGATACATTTCTCCATATACAGTTGGCAGAGTTGCAACCTGTGCAATAAGTGTCAAAATACTTTAATTAGAAGCTTTAAAAATGGGGGAGGAGGTTACATAAAGCTATTACTTATTATTTCCACTAATTATTGAATCTTTCTTTTGGATGAACAGGAGGACATGGTTACCTTACAATGAAGAGAAAACACAAATGAGAGATGGCAAGTATTTTCATTCTAAATGCTATTAATAAATTAACACAAAACAGATTTTAATATATTCACCTGACACATTTCTTTCTTACCACCCACTCCACATACACACATTTTGTACTGACATTTCCATCAGAGCTGCATGTTTCAGTCTAACTTTCCATTCCCAACTTTCTATCCTTCTCTTCTTCTACATTTACCAATGCCCATTTCCCCCCCAACAAGCTGTGTTTCAAATGGGGCCTGTTGCTGAGATGATTCATGAAGGCAGAATATCTCATAGCCCTTTGCACAACAGAAATATCAACTAGCACTTAGGTCAAATTCCAATGCATGTTGTTACAACCTGCCTCCTTAAATAAATCCTGCCATTTCACTTAGACAGGATATTCTTAGTCCTAATGTGAAGTTGTTAAAACAGATGTCCTTGCATTCCACCCTAGGGATAAGTGCATTTCAGTGCTGGGTGAAGCACATTATTTCAGGAAAGTCCATCTGATTGTACTTTTGCAAACACCACAAAGGCTAATGCTGCCATAGGGCAAGATAACTATCACCCTTTCAAACAAAAAGAAAGAAAGAAAGAAAGAAAGAAAGAAAGAAAGAAAGAAAGAAAGAAAGAAAGAAAGAAAGAAAGAAAGAAAGAGGGGAGGAGGAGAGGAAAGGAAAGGAAAACTTTCATTCCTGATTTTTGCAGGTTGGATAAAGTAGCCCTAGCAAATTCTGCATTCAGATAAATACAGAATAGCAGACTTGAAAGGAACCTTGTAGGTCATCTAGTCCACCCCCTTGCTTAAGCACGAGACTCTATACCATTTCCGAGAAGTAACTGTCCAGTCTCTTCTTGAAAGTTTCCTGTGATGAAGCACCCAGAACATCTGAAGACAAGCTGTTCCACTGGTTGATTGTCCTTGCCGTCAGGAAATTTCTTTTTTTTTCTAGGTTGAATCTCTCCTTGATCAGTTTCCATCCATTGTTCTTTGTTTGGCCTTCAGGTTTTTTGAGAAAAAGGTTGACACTCCTCTTTGTGGCAGCCACTCAAATATTGAAACCCTGCTACTATATCACCCCTGGTTCTTCTCTTCACTAGTCTAGCCATGCCCGGTTCTTGCAACCGTTCTTCATATGTTTTAGCCTCCAGCCCCTTAACATAAATACAACATAAATAAGAGAAAAATATACAAGTGAACCAATGTTACTCAGGACTGCCTCTTTCTCTCATCTTTATACAAAAGAGGCCACTAAACTGATCACTATGAAGGATCCCCAATAACCCTTCCACTTTCAGAGGGGACACAGTTGTGTCTCTATGACCACTATTTCATTCTTTAGTCACAAGATTGGGTGTCAAAGCCTGTTGGGCTGAATTTGGGGTTCAAAGATAGCACAAGGCTCTGAATGTAGCCAAAGCTTGTTTTGGACAATAGGTAGAAATATAAAAATGGCGGTGATGGTCCTGAGGTTTCATGGTACATGCTTATCATAGTTACTTACACCAATGCAAAGGTTACAACCAGCATTTGCCCTATTGAAATTTCTAGGGCCAGATAACCTATGAACGAAAACTGGGAATTCACACAAATCTTGGGTGGTGGTTCCTGATTCCAGTAATGGAACATCCAGTTCCACATTTGCCCTTCAGCCCATTGCAGGCCATTGCAGGCCATTCCTGTTTTTATTAGAGGAAAAATTCACTGAAAATGGAAACCAGTAAAAGGGTGAGCCTGTGGTACATTGGCTAAGGCAACTGCCTGGCAAGTAAACCAGCCCAGGTTCAAATCCCAGTCTGGTCTCCCAGCTGGGGTTAGGGTATGGCTCACTGAGGAAAGCATTATAAGCTAGAAAGGGCCACCCAATTCTCCCTTCCTTAGAAGTGATTTTTTCCCTGTAATATTCATGCAAATGTTTTTCTTCTTTCTTCTAGAGATGAATAAACAGTGGATTCTCACTTGCAGATATTAAGTCAAATAGAGTTTTGACAGAAACTCAATTTAGACTTGAAAATCTGAGATACCAACCATTAACGCTTCAACTCCACCAGGACTTCAGCAAAACTCCTCCAGCCACTGCAATCTAAATGCAGAGAGTGTGAGACTCTGGACCATAACTCAACAGAAGTGACCACTACCATTTTAATGATGGACGATGCCATGTGTTATTTTATGGGTGTGCAAATACTTAATATCTGCCTCCCATAGGCACTGATTAGTAGTACAGGTGATACCCGACTTACGATCACAATTGAGAATAGAATTTCCATTATTAAGCAAGGCAGTTATTAAGTGAATTGTATCTGATTTTGCCCCTGCTCCCCCATTGTTAAGCAAATCCCTGCCTTTGTTGAGTGAAGCACATGGCCACTAAGCAGATCTGGCTTCTCCAAGTGCTTGTCAGAAGCCAGCTGGAAAGGTTACAAATGGCAATCACATGACCCAGGCATGTTGCAACTGTTGTAAATACACACAGTTCGCCAAGTGCTTGAAATTTGATCTATGGGGATGCTGCAATGGTTGTTAATGCAAGGACCAGGCCTAAGATCAGTTGCTCAGTGTCCTTGTCACTTAAAATGGTTGCTAAACGAATGGATGTAACTTGATGACTATCTGTACCAAAAAGCAAAATCTCCTCATATTGCTCAGGCCTTTAACAGAGTGCCACATGTTTAAAAGTGAGAACACTCGGAGCCAGTTTCCTGGTGACTGAATCTGTATAGCTTTACTGGCAGTTTTATTCATTTAGCTCTTTGCTATCTTTATATCTTGCCTTTCGTTTCAGGAGCAAAATAATTAAAGACCCCTCATACCATGGACATAAACTATTTCAACTTTTTCCCTCTGGACGTCACTATAGGGCACTGTAAACCAAAACAACTAGACACAAGGACAGTTTCTTCCTCCATGCCATCACTCTGATAAACAACTAACTTCCACAACACTGGTAAGCTGCTAGTATGTATCACTATTATCCTTCTCATCTTTCCTATTAACCACTACCTATTACCTATGCTCTCATTTGTATGATAATTAACTTGTTGCTTGCATCCTACGATATATAATAGTTGTTTTATTTTTAGTATTCTAGTATGACTTGTAGACTGCTTATCAGAGTTCTATAATTGTAGACTGTAGTCTATCCAAAAAAAGCATCTTATGACATGACGAATGTATTTTATGACACGATGAATGTGTTTTGTGATTGTGATCATGATTTGTCACTTGTAGATTGTATGTACTTTGAGAGCATGTGTGCATGAGAAAAATTCCTTGTGTATCCAGATGCACTTGGTCAATAAAGAAATCCTATCTTACCCTACCCTACCGTACCCTACCCTACCCGACCTTACCTTACCTTACCTTACCTTACCTTACCTTACCTTACCTTACCTTACCTTATCTTATCTTATCTTAAAAGGCAGCCAACTTAAGAGATCTCCCTTCATTTTGCCACCACAGCAACAGATTGGCTGAGAGGGACTCACGTGTGAGCTTCTATGGCTAAGGATGGACTTGAATCGGGATCTCCCATTCTTAGTCCAACACCTCCACCTGCACACTGCTTGATCTTTGCCGAAGTGGTTTGCCACTGCTTTCATTGGGAATGTTTTTTCAACTTCTCAGTCTAGCCTTGGTCTTCTATTCAGGTACTGACTAGGGCTGAATCCGCCAAGGTCAGGTTGTGCTGCTACTTGCAGAGGCTTAAAAAAATCCACCTAAGAACGTGTGACAGTACTCATTAACTTATGAAAGAAAATGGAAATGTTAAAACCTGCCATTTGGCAAACTCTCACCTATCTTCTCTCCTTCCTTCCCCTCCTTTCACAGATTTTTCTTTTGCATGTTGTCATTCTGTCCAAAAGCTCATGCAAACTCATTGGATTATAAAATGTCAAAAGGGATTTCAAGAAGGAACATGTAGAGGCTTTTAAAAGTATATATAACATAAACGTATTTTAAATGTGTAATAAAGCTTTAAAATATTAGTAAAATAATTATGGGATCTTGCAGTCATCTCATTACCAAACTAGGTAATATCACCAATACACTAGTTTGGTAACGAAACATCTTCAACAAAACCACTGACCTCAGAGAGTATTAAACACTCCACCCGAGTTACGAATATTCTCTACTGTCAGTGAACAGTAATTATTAATGTGTAATATCCATAAACCAAATATCTATTTTACTGCTATATCAAATATTGCATCATCATCATCATCATCATCATCATCATCATCATCATCATCATCATCACCAC
>JANHFO010000684.1:216372-228754 GCA_032468095.1 Pareas carinatus
CGTCGGGAGGTATTGATTGGCAGAATGCGGTCCTGCAAGTAACTGGGCCCTATGCCATGGAGGGCTTTAAAGGTGGTTACCCACACCTTGAAATTCACCCGGAAGATCACTGGCAGCCAGTGCAGCTCGTGCAGGAGTGGAGTTATGTGGGCATGCCCACTCACTCTAAAAATCCCCCGCGCGGCTGCATTCTTGACTAGCTGAAGTCTCCGGGTGCATCTCAAGGGGAGTCCCATGTACAGAGCGTTGCAATAGTCCAGACGGGAAGTAACGAGGGCATGAGTGACTGTAGGGAGTTCCGATCAAGAAAGGGGCGCAACTGCCGAATCAGGTTAGGGCATGGCTCACTGAGGAGGACAGCATAATAAGCTAGAAATGACCATCTGAGTCTCTATTCGTCTTCTGGTGAATTTTTCCTGTAATAAAAATATTGGTATCTGGTGGCAATGGCACTAGTCTGGGCTGAAGGATAAATGTGGAATTGGATGTTCCATCCTTGGAATTGGACCACCAGGTGTCACTCTTCACAGGAGTCTAATACTCCCTGGACCAAGCCAGCAAAAGGATGAGCCTGTGGTGCAGTGGCTAAGGCACCTGCCTAGCAGGTAAACCAGCTCAGGTTCCAATTCCAGTCTCAACTTCCAGCTGGGGTTAGGTCATGACTTGCTGAGGACAGCATAATAAGCTAGAAATGGCCACCCGAGTCTCCTTTTCCTGTGAATTTTTCCTGTAATAATGTAATAAGTCATGTGTTTCAGGTCAGTTGGCACGCAACTGAGGATCTTTCAGAGAACTCATGATATTTATGTCATGGTTAGATTAAAGTTCTCAGGATGTCTACTTGCTGGTGCTGCCATGTAGGAAAAGAAAAGGCAATTTCAATAAGAATATGAAACATAAGGAGCAGGAACATAGTCAGTGGAAATGAAAGGATTTGAATATATACCTTGTGGGCATCAGTGAATTGAAATAAACTGGATTTGCATACTTTCAGATAGAAGCTCCATATTTGGACACATTATCTGAAGACCCAACTCTCCTAAGAATATATAATGCTGGGAAAAGTGGAAGGAAAAAGAAGAGGGTGATCAGGTATAATTTGGACAGACTAAAGTGGTGATGGACGTTCCATAGGAAAACCTGAACATCCAAGTTGGGACAAATTCTGGAGAAGGTTTATCTATGTGGTCACTAAAAATCAAGATTGACCTGATTACATATAATCAATCAAAGTTTGTTTAATTGATATATGTGAAAGATGGAGTTTAGGAGAGTCACTCAAATCAGATCATGAAGGCAAATTTTAACTTCTGCAGCTTGTTTAATGAAGACTTTGATGATGGCATAACAAGTAATGGTTCTTGCAACAAAGAATTTCATGTTTTCCCCAATATAAGACCGAGTCTTATATTAATTTTTGCTCCAAAAAACGCATTAAGGCTTATTTTCTGTTTAGGTTTTATTTTCAGGAAATATGATACTAAGTGCTTCCATCTGCCTGACGATCTTAACTGGGGCCTATTTTGGGAGTAGGACTTATGAGCATCCTGAAAAATCAAATTAGGACTTATTTTCCGATTAGGTCTTATTTTCGAGGTTGCTATGATGAATCTGGTCACACTTTGATGGACTGATCAAAACTTGTGGAAAGATAAGGAAATGTTTGGAAGCTTTGAAAGCCATTACATAGAACCAGATTTTCTCTGCGTTAGGTGTTCTGCCTCATTCCCCCCCCCAAAAAAATATACAGATCTAGATAGCCAGCTATATTTTAAGTTAATGGAGATATGTAGATATTAAGTTAATGGGTTCACTTGAATGTGTGAATGTATGAGTGAGTTGGGGTGGGGCTTCAGGAGGTATCCAGTGACAATGTAAGCTAGCATTGATTCTCAGCTGGTAAAAAACCAAATGACACCCAAGGTACTTTCTGCTCCTCAGTATTAGATAACTGGCACAGCTGGCAGGATTCCAAACTTGAATTGGAACAAATTAAGGAGGAATAATGTTTCTGAATAAGAAAGTGATGGGGATTGGGCAAATCCCCTCAAAAGACGAGCTAAAAGAAGACTGTAGGACAGGGCAAAGCAAGCCACCATCAATAAAAGGTGCTGGTGAAGTGGGAAATTTACTTTCCGTAACAAGGAAAGTGTGGATATTATAATGAGTGCCTTTGGCAGCCTAATAAAAGGAAAACAATTCCTTCCAAAATACCCTGAGGCATATAAAACAGCTTTGAAGGACGAATAGCTGGCTATGCTTCATTGATGTTTGCAAGCTGCTCTGAAGGGCCAGGAGAGATAGAAGCAAAGCAAAACAGGAGGAGCGTGTGAGGCAGAGATAGAGAAATGAGTGCAGGAAGGTGAATTCTTACATCAGAAACTATACAGATCGCTTAGGAATCAAGCACATTTTCAAAAACAAAATGAGCTGCTGTAAACATCTGGTCAATGGGATAAGGGAGAGATGTAAATTATAATTTTAAAAGTTAGGTTTAGGAATTCAGCATAGTAATAATTTCCATGAGGAAAAAAAAATGCCCGCTCCCCAAAGATACCACGGATACAGAATCAGTAGAGAAAAGTCTCTGTACATATTGTCTGCTTAAAGACAGATCCCTATATTTGTAAGAAAGCTGATTATCAGTGATAATATCTACACTGCAGTTGGCCAAAATATTGCCCAAGGCCCAGGACAGGCACCTGTTGGTGCATGAGAAAACAATTGTCATTAGATTGTCCCTGCAGGAAGCCAGGAGAGGCCTGATATTATACTAGAATCAGCTTGGACATTACAAAAGACCATCCAAATAGTCTGCTTGAACCTTCCAGGGAGTTTGTGCTTACACTGCCCCGGGGTTGAGAAAGCAGCTGTCTGACCTTATCATTTAGCTATGGTAAGTCCTAATTTCACCATTAGAAATATGAACTGCAATTAGCTTCTGGAATGAAACCAGCAAGGAAAAGGAGGTTGTAGGTATGTAACGGGGTCCATGTGTGACAGACTGAATGGATGAAACAAGACCAACAAGGATTTTAAAAGATAGGAGGTAGAAATATTGCAGGAGCAGCATAGAATGTGGAATGTAGAGAACCTAACGGTTAAGGCTTCAGACTAGAAATCAGGAGACTGTGAATTGTAGTCCCACTTTAGGTATGAAAGCCAGCTGGGTGGCTTTGGGCCTGTCACACTCTTTCTCAGCCCAATCCACCTCACAGGATTGTAGTTGTGGTGAAAATAGGAGAAGGAAGGGACATTAACTGCGTTCACTGCTTTGAGTTATCCAAGTGTCCAACTGAATCAATGAAGCAAGCCATGAAGAGAAGCTGGACACCCTTGTCCTCTGAAGCTTCGGTCCAAGCAGTGCTTTGATCTACCTTCCAAGAAAGCAAAGCACTCGTTGGAGGGTCCACATAGCCTGAAACGAGAGATTTCCCAACCACTCCCAACAGGTCTGACTGATGGCCTACAGGACTTTGGAGATTAGGTCAAGGGCCATACCTGCCCTATAGCTGCTGACTACGCAAAATCTCACTACTCAAGTTAATACAATCTCCTTCCATTTAGGAACTTTTATTATTCATTCTTCTTTAGAGACCAAGTTGTTCTCCTTTTATGAGGCCATGATGTAGGACTGGCTCTAGGAATGCTATTGAATGTGGCAAAATGAATCTTGCATAAAAAGGAATTCATCCTTCCTTCCTCGAATCTGTTTAGTTCTTATTCTGATGGGGGAAGGAGTGCCAAAGCATCATCAACAGCAGCAACATCATCAGTATTAGCATGGTTGCACACCCCAGGAGGATGTTAGTCCATAGGGGAGGAGACCATGGGCATCCAAGGGAGCAGCCAGCAAGGACAGCACGTGTGTCATGACATCATTTGACAAGTGATCCAAATGTTGCAATTTGCATGAGGCCAAATACATACTTTGTAGTATATAAACGATGCAATCTGCAAATTAGACAATTATACCGACCATACAATCTGCATGATGCAAAACTGTGTAATGATAATGATCACATCATATCATTGCAACTTGGGCCTTGGACCTGTAAACGGAAACATTATCACAGAGGAAGTTCTGAATCGGAACCACTGCAAATATTATGTCAAAGTCAACCCATTTAGATTTAGGTCAAAGTCAATTCATTAAGGGGACTGACAAAGTCCAAGTATTCAAAGGAAGTTGAAAATGCCTGCAACATTTCCAGATCCTATTTTACTTTCCCCTGAATTCTGTGCCATTAATGATCTCAAGGCTACAGTTAAAACCAGTGCACATTCACTTCCAAAAGGAGGGAGAACCAGACAGCAAGCAACTGCCATTTTGGTGTATCCAGCTGTGTTGGGGGTGTCTCCAGAATCTACCAGGACTGTTTTGTGAGAAGTACACAGCCATTTGTTCTGTTCTGGCAATGATGGTGACATTTGGGCCACTCTGAGTGACCCAATTACATAACAGTGGCTTAGGGTAAAAGCCATCAAACTAGCTAATACCTTTTTCCTGCATTTTGTTTTTCTTTTTCCCCACCATTTCTTCTTTCACATTTTATCTTTTAAGACTGTAAAACTATAAGCAGCGTTTGCCTGAGTCACTCTAGTAAGGAGGCAAGGAGGCAGGCAAGAAAATGGTAGTTACTCAAGCCTAATCCTTATTACCACCGAACACTATGAGACTTACATGGCTGCACTATTGATTTCTTCTCCTAAAGCTGCCCTGCTGTTTCTGCTGGGATTTCAAATGATTTGATCAAAAGTAGCATTGATCCAACCAAGTCAAACCAAGCTGGGAAATTCCACTGTCTTCCTAGAGAAAGTTAAACACATTATAATCCCTTCTCATTTATTTTGCTTAAGCAATTTTTCTTAACGAAGACAGGTTAAGATCCAAGGCAAAACTGCATTTTCATTTCCAGCGTTTGATCCGGACTTATTTCTATGGCTCAGTAGCCTCTTTAAAGTTTCAGGTAGCACATTCTAACTCAGCAAGTGGACTGTTTGCCTTACATTCCAGATCCAACGAACCATTGAGGTAAGAGCAAGCCATTTGCTACATTGACATTAATGAAAAAAGTAAAATTAATTATGTATCTTAAGAGATTGTTATGAGAATTCTTTCTGTCTTTAAGGCTTATGAGAAGAAGAGGCACAAGCTACCTGTAAGTCAGCTTGTACAAACCCCATTGGCAATTACAATACATCTCTTGCACTGTTCTCATTTATTTTAAATGGGGCCTGCAGTGACGACCTTCCTAGTGGAGGGTCATTAGGGTCTTCCCACAATACAGGCCGTGTTCCAGCTCTTGCTATTGCCTCGTAATTGACATACAAAGCCTCACTAAAACAACACTGGCTTAGAGTGATGCTTAATGTCTTGCAAATATAAGATTATTTACATTTTGTTACATGTTTCCTGCCGCCTAATTGAACATGCCCTGCATAATGACAGGTTTAGCATTCTCAAGACTATTAATTAGGAAATTAAAAAAGAGAGAGATTCCACCACATTCATTATTCAGGAGGAGCAATTCTTGGCAGGAGCGATCTGGCTTTAATGTGGGACAGAAGCACCAGATGTTCTGCCTACTGTTGGTTTTGTCCATTAGGGCTTTTATAAGGAAGAAGACTCCTGTGCGCCGATGATATTGATTCTCAAATCTCCATATAGGTCACCTTCCCAGTCACGGATGATTTTGGAAGTGTTAATTATTTACCTCCCAGACCAATTATTAACCTGTATTTGCTTTCCTCCTTCCCCTATTTCTGGAAGATCCACCCACTTTTGAGACAAGGGAAGATCTAGTCTTTCATTCAAGATTCAAAGAGTTGTGGTGCGCAGTGGTTAGAATGCAGTACTGTAGTCTAATTCTGCATTCCACTGCCAGGAGTTTAATCTTGACCGACTCAAGACTGACTCAGCCTTCCAATCCTTCCAAGGTTGGTAAAATAAGGACCCAGATTGTTGAGGGCAATAGGCTGACTCTGTAAACTGTTTAGAGAGGCCATTAAAGCACTGTGAAGCACTTTATAAGCCTAAGTGCTTTTGCTATTTAATGTTCACAATTTCCTCATGCCCCTTATCCCATAAGAGTCTCTTGGTCAGTGACACCATTCACTCACTCGCTCACCCACTCACTCACTCACTCACTCACTCACTCACTCACTCACTCACTGATCTTGAATTTACTGTTCTAATTTGCTTTTTATGGGTTGCAACCACACACTTGGATATTGAGCTAACTGAAGCATATTAATCATAGCAACATCATTTTATAAGTAACTTTACTCATCTAACCTGGTGACTTTATCTAAGACCTACATATTCCACTTTCTCACCCTTTCCTTTTGTTGCTGAAAATTGTGATTAAAGCATTAATTACAAGAGGAACACTCTTTGCTAAGAAGTCTTAGTACTTCGATTGGAGATTCTGCAAGGAATCTCAAGACTGTCAGATTTTTTTTGAAAAAATCCCAGAAGAATAAAATGATGTCAGTGTGTTCAGAAAATCCCAGAAGTTGAACTCAAGTTCAAGAAAAAGTAGTTAAGACATATAAGGGAAAGTATCACTAGAATTCAGAGGATAAATGAAAACTCCAGTATAAATTACACTATCACAAGAGAAGGCATAAATTAACCTAAGACAATATGATAACCATTCAGAAATTCAGAATTCAGAAATGTGAATAAATTGTTAAAAATATCCTGCACTCAGAAAGGAGTCATATTTTTGAGAATCAGTTGTATCAGCAATGCTGGCATAATCATGTATTAACTATAGAGCAGATTCTTAGAACAGTAGCCTTTTTTCATTATAGTTTAGAGAATAATGGCTGAGTTTATTAATGGTCCATGTCATTTTGATTGATGAAAAGATGCTCCTTAAAACAAGTCCTGGCCAGCAACCCAGTTCCATGTTCTAGTCAAATTAAAATTTCCTATGACACTGCCAATACAGTCTTCAGACAACCCAAAAGATGGCTATATAGCTGGACATTACAAAATGGTGTACATAAAAATCAATTTGACTAGAGTTCAGCTACAATATAACACATGGCCAGGAGCTTACTGTAGAATAGATCACATCTTGTTTATGTGCACATTCCAAGTTAAACCAAAATAGAAGAAGAAATGCAACTAGTTTCTAAAATAAGTTGTTGAGCAGATATACACCATTTTCAAAGAATCAGCCATCACTTTGAAGTGCAGAATTAATTGACAGGATACCAAAGGAACTGTGGGGTGAACTTGAAAAAAATGTTGAGGATGAGCATAAAAAGAGACTGCTAAAGACCAAGAAATGGAAAAGGGTAACCTGCATGTCAGAAGAAAATGTGTAAATTGACAAGAAGAGAGGAAAGCCAAAATAAAGAAACAAAAATCTCAGGAAGGAACTTAACAAAAAAAAGAATAAGCCGTATTGCAACATCTGTAAAGACATTGAAGATAGAAAGAGAAATTGACAAACAAGAATAATCTTCCAAAAGAGCTCTGAATTTAGAAAGAGCTTCCAGTCTCAGATTGTTTTATAAAGGACTGATTTAAGCAAGATGAAGCAAAATTGGAAGAAGCATACTGACATTCTGCACAGGAGAGATATCAACCTCCAGGACACCGGAAAAGATATTTTCTACTTACAAGAACTTCTAGCACAGAAAGATGAAGTTAAATCTGCACTCTGATCATTACTAAGTAATCACTAAGGAATTTACGAACTATTTACAGAAATATATCAAGCAACAGAAGAATAATCAATAAAGTTTTTAACTAAACAATGACACACTGGCCAACAGAATGAAAAAAATCTACATTCCAATCTACATTCCAATACCAAAGACAAAAGATCTAACATAATTATGATCATATAATATCCCTGTTTTCACATGTTAGCAAAATAATACTTGGGATCATCCAATGCAGATTAGAGGCTTACATGGCATGAGAGATGCCATATGTGCAAGCTGGTTTTAGAAAAGGTCAAGGAACAAGAGATGTTATTGCTGATGAACTCTGGATGACTGAGAAAACCAAAGAATAAAAAAGTCAGTATATGCTTTTGAGGAAGACCTTTGACTGTGTTGATCATATCAGACTTAAAATGTTGTCCTCATGCAAAATCTATATACTTTTGAGCTTTTGTGTTGGAGAAGACGCCTGAGAATATCATAGACAGTCAAGAAAATAAACCAATGGATCATCAAACAAGTCAACCTAGAGTTCTCTTTAATTTATTTCTAAGTGGAAGTCTAATATAATCATATTGGATTTCACATAAAGAATTTTTTCTGAAATGAGTTGATTAATTTTTTTGAAAGGAAAAGAAAAAATAGGAGTTTCTGATATTTTTTATTAAAAAAATGTTTGGCCATAATTCAAAAGTTTCATAATAGATGTTCATCTACCAGGTATTCTTGTCCAGAAAGGAAATTACCAAGTCCAAAGAATTGGATAATTAACGGTCAATATCAAAGAAGGTGTTAGTAGAGAGCCAGATATCCTTTTAGATAATGGAAGATTTTCCCAAACAAAGAGAAAAAAGGAGCGCGAACATATTTATATATACTTTAGGGGACAATAAAGAACGTACAACTCAACCACCCACAGGTTGACATATTATTTCTCAGCAAGACCAATGATAATTAAAAAAGAAAGATTAGAAACCAGAAGATAAGTAGTGATTAGACTAATAACAAGCAACTTAAAGGAAGATAAAGAAAATTGCAGAGAATATTATTACTATCTGTTTTCACTGCAGAAGATGTAAAACAACTCCTTGTGTCTAAAGGGATATTTTCAGAAAGGGAATCAAAGGAACTGAAGGAAATAATTCTGTCACAATAAAAAAGACCTAGTCCTTACCAGCAGACTGAAAACAAACAAATCACTGGGAAAAACATATGAGAGCTGTTAAATGACCCATATGTAAATTTACCTAAAATATGCAATGGGCTTTTGCGAGGTAGCTTTGATGCACCTCAACAGGAAGATCTTAGCATCCTTAGGTTCTAACCAAAGTCAGGAAAAGCTTCTCTCCTTTCTGTGGAGCACTCATGCAGAAGATACAGATGCTCCCTATAGAATAGGAACAGTAGTGTTGACTTGCCCTGGGGTGGAGCAGGATGTTGTAGATGCTGTTTCAAGAGAACCTGTTGTACCCAATTTTTTCAAAGCAAAGCATCTCCTTCACTTCAGCTCTAATATATAATAGCTTTACAAAAATCAGCTTCTGTAATGGAGAATGGAAACACGGCCAATCTAATGTCAAATTTAAAAACCAAGCTAAGGAATTACAGGAAGGATAGCTTCATATTTTCCAAAGAAATTGGGATAACGTAACAAGCATCAAATCAGATGCTCTCTTTTGCGTCAGTCACTGATTAATGTACAGTAAGAAGAAAGTAAAAATAAATGAACAAAAATGGAGGGATGTAGACAGAAACATCTTTCATCTATGTAGATTGGATTCACACTTCAGAGTGATTTTGGTAGGTACAAAAGCAACAACAAAGAAGCTTAGGACTCATAAATGGGGAACATTTAAAATAAAAGAGTGAGCATGGCGGAAGGCTGTTAGCTGCACATACGAGTCTCATTAGTTGATTCAGTTATGCATATGCATTGGATTAGCTGACTCAGCTTCATTCTTCTGATTTCTCAATGTAGCATCAACCAAGGCTAATGAATAGAGACAGGAAGGGAGTGGTCCATAGAAATATCAACTTGCTCACTAAAAAATCTGTCTACCTGGGAGTGGGGGGTTTGTAGATCTACTTGAGGTTGGAATTATGAGGCCCAATGGGCACATCATTGTTATATTCTCTAAACATATTGGCAAAGGTTATCTCGGATCCTAGAGGACTTCTACATTCATGTGTCTTGTAGTACCAGCACATGATTTCAAGGTCTCTGTGGTTTGCCTTAAATTGTTATCAGGCCTACGCATAAGGACCAATGGACAGTCTCAGTGTAATTTTTTCCTTAGGAGATTGGGGGTAATTATAATTTCTATCATGTCACAATTTCATGAAGTTTGATATCATGGTATCAAGCAGGCCTATAGGGACATGGCATTCCTTTAGATCAGTGGCGGTGGAGCTGCAGCGGGCATGCAGAGCCATCTCTGCTCGGAAAGGAGTAGCGGCACCAGACGATGACAACATAGGGGCTATGCGTATGTTTATAAAGGAGAAGTGGTGTCAGCCGGTGACAACATAGGGGCCATATGCATGTTCGAAAAGGAGTAGCAGCGGCAGTTGATGATGTCACAAGCCATGACTCATTAGCTGTGACTCGTCCCGGCACTCAGTCTCTAAAAGTTTCACCATCACTGCTTTAGACCATCTGTTCCAAAGACCTTTGGAATCTGGTGGGTTCTTAAATGTATTGAGGAAATTGATTACCAGGAGTTTTAGAACTGGATATTACCAAATGATTAGGACATTCGGCCCTATTTCTCTATAACATCTGAATCAGATGAGTCAACACACATCTTGAATCAGTCTGTGGATGCAATAACGGGGTGGAAGTGGATGTCAGATAGTCGAAATAAAATAACTTGGGTTAACAAGTGCATAATTTCATGATGCACACAGTTCCATTATAAAAGAACTGCCCCTTTCTACAAATGGACTGATGAACATAGCATGAACCAAGGAACTTGCCTTCTGAAGGGGATAAGTATATGTTCCCCTGTCCCAGTTTATTTTTTCTACATATCAACTGCAGAAACTAAGTTGATCCCACCCCTAAGTCTCTTGCCCTGAGCTGTCCTTCCCCAACGTCAGACATTATAGAAAGTTACAGAGACTAGCTATTTTGCTACAGAAAAGACGTTTTTAGGGGCCAATCCACAGCATTTTTTCCTGAGATAGAGTGAGCGAGACACAAGATGTGTTATAGAAAGCAAAATGTTAATAAAAAATCTTTTTGCTGCAATGTTAAATAAACTCTTCTAGTCATACGTGAACACAAGTAAACTTATAAAAACTTTGTTTTAAGACATTTGAGCTTTCATGCTTAAATAAATGAATACTTAATTCTAAATGGAAAAAAATGAAGCTTTATGTCTTTTCTAGCTATGTGTATGTATCTGAGTTAGGAGCAAGAGTCTAGATGTTGGATCAGAAGGTTGCTGGAGTTTTTTTTATTCTCCTTGCTACAATTCATTGCAAATAGTTCCTTGACATTTGTATTCCTTTTTTGATTTTCAAATAATTTTGATAAAATTTATAATTACAATAATTATATTGTAATTATATTATAATTATAGCCAAAAGCGCCAGCCTGAAGATGGCAAGTGAGACCTTGCCGAAACATCGCCAAGAGACTTTCCATTCTACACGGGAAAAGACTCGAATACACCTGGACCTACATACCTGTACCCGTGAAAATCTACAAAAACACACACACACACACATACAATTATGCCAACTATAGATAATTTTGATTTTGGTTAAGGAGTAACAGAAAATGATTAATTTTGCCATTGTTTAGTGATCTATATAGAATAATTACAAAAATATTAATTAGCTAGAAGGTTCAAGATGTTTAAAATTGACTTAAAAGTCAATTGATAAATTGGCAAATTCCCTATCCTGCAATGACAGGCAGTTGATAATGTGATTATGTAGTGACTTTGATAGGATTTTGTATTAAACTTGAAAATACTAAAATGTCTAGGAGGTTTAAAAGGAATTTAAGTATTAAAGATAAATAAGATAATTTAAGATGGAAGATATGGGGAAAAACCTGAGTAGATCAAAGTATTTTAAATGAATGCAGTTTTTTAATTCTAGAGCTTCACTGGTAAATCAGGATAGGAGTTTAATGACCATCGATATAATTGAGAATTTTCTTTTCTTAGGATGCTATAGAATATGGTATTATCTAAATTAGAATGAAGTTGTATAGATGGTTAGACAAGATTGTAGGAGTAGCTTTGAAATAATGGGATTAGATTGGATAAGTCCTGATGAAAGATGTTTGAAATGTATGCTCAGTTGTCTGATGTCGATGAAAATATGTAACCACTTTCTTTGTTGTTGTTTTTTGTTTGAAAAATAAAAATTCTTTTTTTAAAAAACTTTTTATTTTTTTTCAAAAAAGAAAGAGAAAAAGACAAAAGAAAAGAAAATCCATCTAAAACTAAATATAAACATACAAAACATTAGAACAATACATGAATACAAAAAACTTCCCCATTTTTCCGCTTTCTCTTCTTCTTCCTCCTCTCCTCCTTCCCCCCTTCTTCTTCCTCTTGTTTTCGTTCGTCATGCTTCAATTTTAGGTCAGCTTCTAGCATCTCAGTAAACAATTTAAACATCTTTCTATACATTTTCTATATCATCTATCTAATCTTTTAATATATTTTAACATTTACTC
>JANHFO010000689.1:0-10912 GCA_032468095.1 Pareas carinatus
ATTAGATCAGATAAAAAGGGCTTGCTACACTTCCAACTCTATGATTCATTGACTACTAGATCAAGTAAGAAAACCGGTTTTGTTCAATTCCAGGGAGATATGTTGCACCACGCAGAATCAACTCTGGATCACATGGTTGTTGCAATATTCTGTGTGGACCAAAGTTTATTTATTTCTGACTTTGATTATACAAATGGCAACAAAAGTAATTTTGACTTTATTTTGCAGCTGAATCGTTTGCTTTCAGGACATTCCTAGTGGTTCATTTTCCCATCAGGGGAAATTCTTACTTCTGGATTGCTAGGATAAAATTAGTCACCAAGATTCTCTATTTGTACATGCATTGTTTAAAACCTAAACTCCATCCACCCACTTACCCCATTCAGCCACTTTTCCAAAATTCCTGGCAGGCTATCATTTCAACTGAATAATTCTTAGAGCCTTTTTAATGGAACAGCTTGATTTCTAACCTTGATTTAACTGTTGTTAATTTTACTGCTTTTATACGTATGATTTTATGCTACTGTAAGCTACGCGGAGTCACTTTAGATTTTAAGTGTCCAATCTTGGCAACTATAAAAGGTGTGAACCTCAACTCCCAGAATTCCACAGCCAGTATGGCTGGCTGTGGAATTCTGGGAGTTGAAGTCCACAGGTCTAAAAGTTGCCAAGGTTGGAGATCCCTATTTTAGATAGTGAGACTGGTAACATATAGCAATAGCAGTAGCAGTTAGACTTATATACCGCTTCATAGTGCTTTAAAGCCCTCTCTAAGTGGTTTACAAAGTCAGCAGATTGCCCCTAACAATCTGGGTCCTCATTTTACTCACTTTGGAAGGACAGAAGGCTGAGTCAACTTGGAAGTAGTCAGAATCGAACTGCTGACAGTCAGCAGAATTAGCCTGCAATATTGCATTCGAGCCACTGCACCACGGCAGCTCTTAAATTCAATAAATAAACAAACAGTGACTGTTGCAAGTAGAAAGCTTGAAACACCATGAGTATCAATGGATTTGCTTAAACTCTGGTACTTTCTCTGACCCTCTCCCTCCGTAACTACCATCATGCAAACATCAGAAATGCAAGTTATTGAGAAACATAAATCTGGAAAGATAGGCCATTAAATGCCATGCAGCAGGAGTCCCCAATCTGTGGGCCACAGTCCACTATCAGGCCGTGGCCTAGCAGTAACTGGGCCACAGGAATGGTGGGCTGTCAGAGTACAATAGGTATAAAAGTCTTCATAAACAGAAAGTTAAACACAGTCCAGTCTTCTAAGTCAACAGTCCAGTTATCATACACAGTCAAGCAGTCCTTTCACTAACCAAGTTAGCAAGTAGACTTCACCAGCACTTTCACCAACAAAGTTGGCCAGCAACCATCAGCAACAATACACAGCATCAAATTCAGAAGCAAAGCAGTTGTAGAATATCAAAGGAGGTAGAGGGTGTGACTGCTCTCAAGTCAATTGCCTTTATACTAAGTATCCTGGTTTAAAGCAATTAGCATGACTCAGCATGACTCAGCTAGTCAGCCATGTTGTAAACCAATCAGTTAGGTACTTAAAGGGACCATAACCCATATAAGCCTAACAGCACTCATGCTCAAATTCTCTCTTGAGGCTGGAATATATCAAGAAATTTTCTAAGGATGTTTGGGAGAAAGTTCTCCTGTCTCACTCCTTGGCTCAGCTTGAGTTTCACCCCATTGATGACTTTTGTCATTGGGCACCTGCCCGTTGACTCACTCAAAACTTAGGGAGGTGATGTCTGTCCTCATCACCATTATCCAAATCATAGTGATTTAGTTGTTGTCTTGATGCTAAATCTCTGAAGACATTTTGGAAAACATACGAATGTTGCATGAACACAACCATAATATGGTTTCACTGTGATATCGCATCAAAGTTTAGTTTGGTGAATGTTTTTGTACTAGAAAAATCTTGGGGGCAGAAATGGTCTGGAGAAAAAGAGCACCTGGGGAGGGTTTAAGAACAGGTAGGTACTGCATTTGCTCTTCTGCCCTTCAGATCTGAAGCTTTGCCTGAATACTGTTTGGATTAGGAAATCTCTGAAGTTCTCTCTTGGAAGAAAGCTTTGGTTTCCTCCTCCTCTTCATATCATTGTTTCTTCAAAACAGATGCAACACTGAAGACTTCATTGGGAACACAAGTCATGTTGCTGCTGCTGCTGCCCCAGGCAGTCTTGGCGAGTTTCAAAGCTAAATGTCCCCTGATTCTGAAGAGGGATGAGGTGGACACAGGAAACCATTACAAGCCAGGAGAATTTCTCATTGGTGGCATAGTCTCTGCAACAAAGGCTGACTTTGAATACCTAAGCTTCCACAACCCCCCTCTAAATGAATTCTTTATGTAAGTTCCTGCACTGCATGAAAGCCAGTCCATTCCTTTCTAGTTTCTAAAGTTTCAGCCTCCTCTCTTACAATGGATGGTCACCTTGATCTATGAGCTTTTCTCTTTCTGTCTCATTTTGATCTGGGGGATCCATTTTCCACTCTGCAGCTGATGTGCCTGATTTGAAATTCTCAAATAAAGCATTTTCTTGCTTTTGCTTTTCTTGACTTGGAAAAATAAGCATCTACTTTTCCTGACATCCTCTGAACACAGTTGGACTGAGAATGGAGAAGAGAGGGTGGTTCTTCTCTTGCACTCATCCCTTCCCCATCCAGGGGTCAAAATGGGTACAGAAATGCATGGATATTGTACTTTTCTTCTGCAGAAACAATGAGGCAACCTCCACAATTTTTATTCTGAACCAGAATTCTCTAAGTAGATGAGGGAACTCCAGATCAGAATTTACTTTCCATACATGTGTGAAACTCAGTTGGGATCTCTGAACAATGAATTAGAAAAGATTTAGTTGATGGATTTTGTATATAGTAACAGCAGCAAGGTATTTTCTATTCTTTCCTTTCCTTTCCTTCTCTTCTTAGAATTCAACTTTTATTCTACATATATTTCTTATTAAATATCAAATAAAAATAAGCCAAAGCTAATAATAACTAAGTTACTCCATACATAAGATGCATTCATTATCTTAAAATAAAATATTTGAATGACTCCCATTGTTCTATTCAAATGCCAGAGACACATTTTGGAAACACTCCATTCAATGATATAATGAAATGCCCTCAAACTTCTCAGCCTTGGCTGGGTTAAAATAGTATTGTTCAAAAGGGTTAATTAAATGTCCTTTCCACTGATTGTGTTCCAATATATTCATATTTTCAGGAGAGCAGCAACAGGGCACTGGAAATTTCTGTCCTTTCTTTTTGCAATCCAAGGAATTAACAAGAATCCCAAGATTTCATTCAATATCAGCCTGGGCTACAATATCTATGACAATTATTTCAGTGCACAAATAACTTCAGAGGCTCTGCTGGACCTGCTTTCTGAGGGGGAGGTCAATGTTCCCAACTACAGCTGTGGAAAGCAGAGAAACACACTGGTTATTCTCGAAGAAGCTGATACTGACATCTCCATCCAGATTTCAACCATGTTGGGAATCTACAAAATCCCACAGGTGTGTCTTTGTTGTGAAGATAATTTTAGACATGCAACTTACAGCCAGACATCCTCTGTTGTAAATGAAGAGCAAAGTTCTATTATAGGAATTGTATGAAGTAAGTATGGAAGAAAATGGATCCAAGCAGACAATCTTCTCCCTGGCACACTCATAATGCAGACTGTGCATATCTGGTGGCTATTTGCAACAGCCAAATGCTACACTGAAGTCAGAAGAGGAGCAATGTAAGAGAATGAGTCTCCTATAAAAGGCTTTTCATTGTACGGAGTTGGACAATTTCTCCAGTAGAGCTAGATTTTTTGTTTTATGGGTCCAATATGGAGTTTCCTTTCTTTCCTTTTCAGATCAGTCACAGTTTTATTTCCCAAATTCTAAGTGATAAAACTCTGCTTCCCTTCTTCTACCCAATGCTTCCTGCTGAAGGAGTCCAGTACTCAGGGATGGTGAAGCTGATTGCCCATTTCAGGTGGACCTTAGTGGGTCTCCTTATTCCAGACAGTGAGAATGGACAAAGATTCATGAGAATGTTGACTTCCATGCTGATAAGGAATGGCATTTGTCCAGTTTTAACACAAACGCTTCCCCTAGATCTTCAAAAAGTGTTCATAGACATGTATCTATACCAAAATTGGATAAAGGTAAACATCTTTATTTATGGTGCAGACATGAATACATTCCAGATAGGACTTGTACTTATGCATCATATATTTGAAAGGCTTACTGCACCTCTTAAAGGAAAAGTCCTGATCACCACAACCCGTTGGGACTTCACTATTTCCTGGACAGGTGATGAATTTCCCACTCAATGCATCCATAGCATATTTTCCTTTCTTATGAAGAAAAGGCAAATGGTAAAGTACAATGGATATTTGAAGTTTGAGTCTACCATGGAAGTCTTTGCAAAGAACTCCTTCCTGTGTTATTACACCAAGAATGCCTTTTCGGTGAAAGTCTGGAGACGTTGCAAGGAGAAAGAAGAACTGGATTCTCTCAGGAAAGAGGAGATAGATCAGATCCTGACTCTGGACAGCTATTTCATTTACAACATAGTCTGGGCTGTGGGACGGGCCTTCAATGCTGCTTATTTATCCAGATTCAGGAGGACAACTTTTAAAAATATTAAAAACTTCAACATTCCAATGCTGAAGGCGTGGCAGGTATCTTTTCTCTATTAAAGATGTCTCCTTTGCAGTTGAAAATAAAACTTTACAATTGTAAAAAAAAGCCTATGTAATGGTTCTGACAATAGTAATAACTTATTTTGAAAATAAAATTAAATTAAATTCAAAATTTCTATTGCTCTCCCATTTGCATCTGCTTTACCTTGCTTATTTCTTTTATGATATGTTCCTTTTTAATATCTTCTAAGTAAATGTATTTTTTTGCCTCCACCTCTTTGTTCTTAGATTCTTTTCTTTACAAGCAGGAGCACTACCGTGTCCCACGGAGTAGGAGAATATATGCTGTGCATATTAAGCAACCAACACTTCTCTCACGGGTGCTTCATCAAATAGCAACTGTTTTTTTCCTTGAGGAAGAAGTTTTGCTTCTCATCCAAAAAACCTTTTGGATGAGAAGTGAAATGTTTGCTTTTTCTTCAAGCAAAAAACAGTCCAACTCCCTTTTGAAAAAAGCACTTTTGAGGCAACTGTGACCTGGATGACTGAGAATTTCCATAGACAGTCTAACACTTCTGTCCCTTTCACTTTTTGGGTTCTCCCTCTGCTCCAGAACAGTCTTTGCACAGAATGAGTCTCATTCTTTAGCTAAGAACCCCTTCGATTCATCTTCCCCAGCTCAAAACTCTCAGTAGGATCAGAAACATTCAAAGGTCTCATCAAGCAGCAACACATGGAGAAACATTTTGGAGCAGAGAAGCTAAACAAGCTGAGACCAGGTCAAAGGTTGAAGGATTGGACTGGGAAAAAGTTTACAAGCACCAAGAGGGATGAATGTTCCTAAAATATTCCATACATCTTCCACAAAATTGCAAGAGGATAACCTTAACTGATAAGATGGGATATTTTTTGCAGTGAAGATATGGGATTTCTTCTCAGTGCCAAGTGACCCATTTATCACCTCAAAGAGTTCCATAAGCTTAATGTACTAGTAGAGCAAAGGTGATCCACCCATTGATCTGTAAACCAGTATTCTACAAAATTATTTCTGTGCGGTACATTTTATTTCATTTAGGCTTCACTGGCAGTATCCCTTCAGTGTGCTTGCATACAGCATTCATTTTCTTTAGCGTTTTTAACTTTGGGCCTCATCAGCACACCCTTGATGTATCCTTTGTTATATTTCCATTTTCCAAACTGCAGTGACAGTTATGAAACGGAGGAGATAAAGGGCCTCTCTTCACTATCCTTTTCATTTTGCTTCCTTTTAACAAGATTTTTATTCTCAATTCCTCAGTACAGATCCTTCATTTCAGCTCAAATGTAAATGTCTTGCCAGACACAGGTAATTCTCTGTGTCTATACAACATTACCCATTTTCTCTTCCATTTCAGCTTCATTTTTTCCTTCAAACCTCTCAATTTTATAACAATTGCATTGATGGGGTATATTTGAATGAGAATGGATTGTTGGTAGCAGACCTGGACATTGTGAATTGGATGATTTTCTCCAATATGTCTGTAAGCAAAGTGACAGTTGGGAGTTTAGAAAGGCAGGGATCCTTGGATTTCAAGTTGATGATGAGCCAGAATGCTATTGCAAAAATGAAAATGCTGAACAAGGTGAGGCAAAGACTTGATTCTATCCTTTCTTTAGGTCTTACCAATTTGAGTGCATAGTTGGGGCAGGGATGTCATCTCAGTTCTCCCAGAGAAGAAACCAGTCTTCATTAGTTACATATTCTGGTGTCTGAGAAAAATATATTTAACTATTTCAATTAACTGTTTATCAGGTAGCAAGATTTAAATGATGAGGGAACATGAATCATTTCACCAAAGCCCAAAATCCACCCAAATTTACCTTGAGTATATACATTAAAAATGTAAACTAAAAGGAAGCTGAGATTCTTGAAGAAGTGCAGGGAAGAACAAAGATAATTAGGGAACTGAAGGCTCCACCAAATGAACAACAGTTGTGGGAACTGGGAATGTCTAGTCTAACAAAAAGAAAGGCTGGGAGATGACATGATAGTAGTCTCCCAATATTCAAAGGGCTGTCACAGAGAAGAAGGTGTCAACTTAACCTCCAAAGCAGAGGACAAGAGAAGAAGTAGCAGGTAGAAATTTATTAATGAGAGATCCAAGCTAGAATTAAGGAGAAATTATTCATCAGTAAGAATACTTAATCAGGGCAACAGCTCCACAACTGGAGGTTTTAAAGAACAAATTGAATATCCCTTTGTCCAGAATGGCATAAGGTCTACTGCTTGAGCAGGGGGTTGGAGAAGAAGTCTTCCAGATTACCTTCCAACTGTGTTACTATTATTATTATTATTATTTCATCAATTTATATACCGCCCTTCTCCCGAAGGACTCAGGGCAGTGAACAGCCAGATAAAATACAACAGTACAAAACATTAAAAACAAATTTAAAATATTACACAATGGCCAATTATTAAGAATTTTAAATTAAAACTCTTCTAACCCCCCCGCCCAAAATAATCTAATTAAAATGTTATTCTATTTACTATTCTGTAAAATTGTTTGTGAAACACATTAGAAGAGAAAATAAATAGGCAAAAATAAGCAGCCAAATCAGTTTGATGAGCTCCAAGTTTGTTTGTTTTTTTGTAGGCATCAAATTTAGCAAAGCTAAGCCTTGAACTGAGATCTCTAAACTTCCTTTTACCTGTTTTAAGAAATACAATAAATCATGTGATAGATGTTATTTCTTTCCCTCTATATGCCCAGCCCCTGCCCACTTCTAAGTGTGTGGAAAACTGTTCTCCTGGATTCACGAAGGTGACTCAGGAAGGGAAGCCCATCTGCTGCTACAATTGTCATCCATGTGCAGAAGGAACCATCTCCACCATGGAAGGTAGATGACAGCAGGAAAAAGTATTTGATGGAGGACAATGACCCTGACATTTTCCATGAACGTGCATTTTTTAAAACTTGGCCAGAGTGGGTCCCACTTCTTTGAATCTTGATCAAGATATGCATTTATTTCATGGTGAATTATGAGAACTTATCTTGGTATACTGGTCAAGAAAACTGGGTTACAAGTTATGGATAAAGATACAGGATAAGTGAGAGTTGAGTACTATGAGACAGATGAAATCTCTTGTTCTTTATCTTTTACATCACATCTTCCAAGTTTCAAATTACTGTGTACCTCATTTTGCTGATTCCAGTATATATGATTGAAACTTGATTGGGTCTATGGAAGAGGATTGATCAGATTGTTTCAAGTATCCAGCTCAGAATTTCAGATTTCCTCAAAACCCAAGAGTCACAAAACTTTCTTGGTTCCTTCCATCTCTCTGTGCATCTTCCATTCTCTACTCCTTCTTGCTATGATCACAATCCAGATTAGAACACTCCCAAATGTCATTCTCTATCCTGAACTGAATTGACAAACCTGATGAACTAATTTGACAGTTTCAATCAGAATAGAGCTGGAAGGGACCTTGGAGGTCTTCTAGTCCAACTCCCTGCTCAGTAATGGTGAACTTTTTAGAGACTGGGTGCCCAAACTGCAACCCAAAAGGCACTTATTTATCAAAAAGTGCCAACATGACAACATTCACCTCCCATGGCCATCAGCAGCACACACACACCCCTGCAGTCATCAATGAACTCTTGCTTCTGCGGCCCACTGTGAGCTATGCTCCCCTCCAACCTAGCTCCTCTTCTCTCTCACCTTCATCACAGACTCCACGCCGCATTCGAGCCGCCCGCCTTTTCCCAGACAGGGGAGAGAGGAAGCGCTCCCATTGGACTGCTGGGCAGAAAGGCAGATGATGTCAGAAATGTCCTTAGGCACACATGGAGAAGGGGACGATAGTCCTGCATCCCTCTGGCTTTCTAGTAAAGTACTCGGTGCTGGAATGATGAGACACGAGTCCACAAAGAGAGCTCTGAGTGCTGCCTCTGGCACACATGCCATAGATTCATCAACACTGTCCTATACCATTTCAGAAAAGTGACTGTCCAATCTCTTCTTATAAACATCCAGTGATGAAGCATTCACAACTTCTGAAGGCAAGCTGTTCCACTAGTTAATTGTTCTCACTGTTAGGAAGTTTCTCTTTAATTCTAGATTGCTTTTCTCCTTGATTAGTTTCCATCCATTGTTTTTTGTCTTGACTTCTGATGCTTTGGAAAATAAGTAGATTGCCTCTTCTTTGTAGCAGCCCCTCAAACACTGGAATACTGTTATTATGTTACCCCTAGTACTTTTCTATAGACTAGCCATAGTCTATTCCTGCAACTGTTCTTCATATGTTTTAGTCTCCAGACCTTTAATTATCTTGATTGCTCTTCTCTGCACTTTTCCAAACTCTCAGCATCTCTGTTTAGATAACCAAGGATTGTATTAGCAATTTTGACTGCAGCCACACACTGCTGGCTCATATTTAAATGATTGTCCACTAGGACTCCAAGACCCCTCCCACAGTTACTGATTTTGAGTCACCAATGAATCTGAAAAACAATTCATTCATCATTCACTGGCCACTCACTTACGTCTGACTCATCGCTATATCTCAAAAATCATAAAAGGTACACTAAAGACAATTCCTACATACCTTTGCTTCCCATCTAGGAGCAAACTGCAACAAAAATTTCTTTAAAAAATTATTTTTAAAGGAGTTATTTAACATTCATTGAAAAGAGGAGGAGCCAATGGTCAAACCATTGGCAGCTGCGCACGTAGAAAAACCCAACTATCAAAAACCCAATCTATCTCTATCTGGCTTGCTTGCATAGCCAATTTTCAAACTAGTACTTTTCTAGCAGAGACCAATTCCTGCACGGACAACAGAAACTGCTTCAAGGCAGCGATTTTGACTGACCACCTCAGAGTGCATCGCATGGCGATCCGGCCCAACTAAACTCACCCACGTGCCAATCCGGCCCACTGCCCACATGTCGATCCCAACTGCCTGGTCTCCCCTGCGCAGTGATCTGGTCCAGCTGGCCTCACCCATGCACTGATCTGGCCTGGCTGACATCACCCACGCACGATCTGGCTTGTTGCCCACATGTCAATCCCAACTGCCTGGCCTCACCTGCACAGTGATCCGGCCCAGCTGGCCTCACCTATGTGCCAATTCGGCCTGCTGCCCACGCGTCGATAACAACTGCCTGCCCCCCTGCATGATGATCCAGCCTGATTGGCCTCCCCTACGTGGCAATCTGGCCTGCTGCCTACACACCGATCCCAACTGCCTGGCCTGTGGCGATCTGGCCCAGCTGGCCTCACCCGTGCAATGATCCAGCCTGGCTGAACTCACTCACTTGCCGATCCGGCCCGCTACCCACACGCCGATTCCAACTGCCTGGCTTCCCCCGTAAGGTGATCCAGTACAGCTGGCCTCACCCGCGTACCAATCTGGCCAGCTGACTTCATCTGCACCCCAATGCGGCCCACTGCCCAGGCGCTGATCCCAACTGCCTGGCCTCCCCTGCATGGCGATCCAAACCAGCTGACCTTCCCCGCATGGCGATCTGGACTAGCTAACCTCACCTGCGTGCCGATCCGGCCTGGCTGGCCTCCATGCACCGATCCCAACTGGATGCCCTCCCTCATGCGGCGATTACTACATCAGCTGGGCGGTGGTGTTATCTTCCAAAGTGCACTGCCGCCACTCGCCCCGCTACTCAGATAGACCCCCACCCCAGTCCTACCCCCTCAAGCAACCACTGTCCACCTGTCTGGCTCTGCTACACTGTCTTACACATGGCCCGAACCCACCTGGCCCTGAATGGCCGGCCCAGCCAGGATGGCCTGGCCTGGACACATTCTGCTACAGCACAAGCCCCAGCAGGACTGTCCGACACCAGAGAGAGCACAAGATTAGCCATTGCAGGGGGAGGGCATGGAGATACCACCTCGGTCCGATCCCCTGTGACCCCCGCCCACCTGCCCGGCTCCACCATGCCGTCTGCCGCATGGCCCGAACCCACATGGGCTTGAATGGGGGAGAGACAGGGTGAAAGAGGGAGAGAAGAAGGAGAAAGAGAGAGGGGAAAGGAGAGAAGGTGAAAGATGGTGACAAAGAGGAGAAAGAGAGGGGTCAGGGGGAGAGACACGGTGAACAAGGAAGAGAAAGAATGAGAAAGAGAGAGGGGAAAGTGAGAGGGTGAAACAGGGTGACAAAGAGGAGAAGGAGAGGGGGAGGAGGACAGACAGGGTGAAAGGGAGACAGAGAAAGAGGGGGAGTGGGAGAGAAGTTGAAATAGGAAG
>JANHFO010000690.1:5193-24566 GCA_032468095.1 Pareas carinatus
ACTGCAGTTGTTAAATTAATAGCCTGGATGTTAATTAAATCTGGTTTTTCCATTGATTTTGCTTGTCAGGAAGTTACAAAAGATGATCACATGATCCCAGGATGCTTCAACGGTCACAAATACAAACTAGTTGTCGAGGGTCCAAATTTTGATACGTGTCAATGGAGATGCTGCAACGTTTATGTGAAAAATGGTCATAGGTCACTTTTTTCAGTGTTGTCCCAACTTCAGACAGTCATTAAATGAACTGCTGTATGTGGAGGTCTACCTGTATGCAATTCATGGAGTTTGTATAGTGGCATCATGATACAGATTTTATCATTTGTCTCCATTCTGCAGATGACTATGGTTGATTCGTTCTTGCTTATAACATGCTGCTGGACAAACATCTAATATATGTCTATGTCCTTCAGTATTGTTGTTAGTTTTGTCACCTTATGATGTATTGATCATTATTGCTTCTAGTGACCAAGATGAAGCACCCAGCTGCAAGTTTGGTTTCTGTGGTATCACATCAAAATTTGAGGATTAAATAGAAGCATAGACACTTCATTATTTATATGCAATATTGGAAGTCAACACCATGTTGTTGACTGGTTACCTCCAATGTGAAACATTTTTCCATGATTTGGAGCTCCCACAGGACTTTGGTGCTCTTATGGCTGAATTTTCTTGCTGTAATCTTTTCCCCCCAAAATGCGTTGGCCTACTTTATTTCTATTCAAAATAACAATTATTTCATCTTGAGTTACTTCTAATCTCTATCTTCAGTGCTATGTCTTTCATCCTTATCTCTTACATTAAGTCTAGGAGTAACTCTTCCATTATATGGAGGATGACAGCCACCTCTAGAGGTGCTACACAATGTATCCTGAATTCTTAAATTCCTGGTCTCAGGTGCACCAGAGAACCCTGTCCCTCTTCAATTACAGATGCCAATACAGGACATTGCAAACCAAAACAACTAGACACAAGGATAGTGTCTTCCCCCATGTCATCAACCTGCTAAATAACTAACTTACACAACACTGTTAATGATGAAGATGTTTTGTGACAGGATGAAATGTGTTTTGTGACATGATGGATGTACTTTATGATTGTGATTGTATTCATGATTAAGATCGCGGTTTGTCGATTGAAGCTTATATGTACTTGACATGATGAATGCACTTTAGGAATCTGTCTTATGCTTATATATACAAGTGATTATGAATGTATCTTTGATTGTAATCACAGTTTGGTTTATTGTATGTATGTAGGTATAGAGCATGTACACCGGAGACAAGTTCCTTGTGTGTTCAGAAACACTTGGAGTAATAAATTCTGATTCTGATTCTGACTGTCACTTGAACATGGAGTAGCAGGAGAGTAATTTCTCGTTCTTTTTCTCAGGTAGCAAATAATTTGGAACAACTGGCAAACTGGACCAGTTTCCATAGCTTTTACGGAAACAGAAATTTCTCAGAACCATTTTTGTCCTAGTTTCCAACTCTTTTTCCTCATCTATTCAAGCCCTGTTCACCCTCTTTGGTCTTTGAGGCTTTCTCCTTTTGAATTCTTCTTCTCATCTTTTCTTCCCTTTACCTCTTTGTTTGGTCACTTTATTCTTCACTTCATCTCAGGACCTCCAAGTCAACGGTAGCTTTTATGATGTTTATGCCGCTTGCAAACTAACCTGTCTCTCTTTCCTTGGAGAACCTGGGCTTCTAGCTATTTAATATTTCAAAAGCTGGCTCTTTCAGGCAGTAAAATGAAGTAATCAATGTCAGATGCCACAGGAGGAGTAGATGAAGAATTCTGATTTCTGAAAGATGCATTTTTGTTGTTGGTTTGCTTATTAGTATTATTTTTAGTTATCCAGGAATGGAAGAACTGGCAAGGGAGAAACAGCTGAGCAAAGAGCAGATAAAACTCTTCTGTTCTTAAACCTCCTGCAAAACCTTTTGAAGATTTTGGAGCATTCCAAGGGAAACAGAAAAAGAAGAACAGAAGAGGAAAGAAAAGATGGAAAAGAGAAAAAAAATAAGGCAAATAGTCTCGCTTTGAAGTTCGTACTGCTCACAGCAATTGGAAGCAAAAGGCAATTTTGTTTTCAAAACAATACTTTTCTATTGCAGTTCCCAATTGGTTTTATGCAGTTGAGCCTGTAGCCATTCAGTCATAATTGCAAATAACTGGGCTAAACTTCATATGCAATTTCAGAGTCTCAGAATAGATGTTCCAACCCTCCTTCAGACTGAAGTTTATATAGACCCAGAGTGGTTATACAGTATATCACAATTGGCAGACTTATTTATTTTGATCGATGAAGTTGCTTGGACGAGCAACAAAACATCTCAGATTGACAGATGTTGGTCCAGTTGCTATGATTTGACTTTTAGATACTTTTGACCTGGATGATTGAGTCTTCCTTGACATATTCCATTGCAATGCATTTGGGGGAGAAACCCCTGAAGTTGGTATGGCAAGAGTTGGTTTATTCCAACGACTTTCTGACTCTCTGTCTAACTAATGTTTTTATTTATTTTGACTGATGAAGTTGCTTGGAGGAGCAACAAAATGTCTGAGATTAACAAATGTTGGTCCAGTGACCATGATTTAACCTTTTAGATACTTTTGGCCTGTAGGATTGAGTCTTCCTTCACACATTCGACAGATCATATTCCTTTTTGGAACTCTGCTCAGGACAAATAAAAATCTGCTTTGAGGGTAAGGAATGGTGGCAGGCCAGAGCGATATACAAGTAGTCCTCAATTTACATACAACCTTTGATTCAGTTAGCATCCAAAGTTACAATGGCAGTGAAAAAAAGTGGCTTACATCTGGTCCTTGCATTTACAACCATCACAGCATCTCCACAGTCAAATGATTAGAAGTTTTGGAAACTGGCATGTACTTACAATGGTTGCAGTGTCCACAGGTCATCATTTGTGGCCTTCTCAGCTGACATTCAGGAAGCAAAATCAATGGGGGGAAACTGGAGTCACTGAATAATGGCACGATTCACTTAACTGCAGTGATTTGTTTAACAACCATGCCCAAAAGGTCAGAACACCAACTCGCAAGGAAGATCACTTTGCTTAGCAATGGACTGTCAAGTTCTCAGCATTCCCTTGTTCTAGGATCAAACAACCAATCCACACCTTAGAATAAGTTGTTTGTTTTAATAGAATTAGAAGGACTACAGAAAAACTAGTATTTCCTCCAAGATGAGGAATGCTAAATCTGATGCATCTTGAGTGTTCATGTGCAGTTCAGCTGATCACTGTTAAGGTACCTCCTCCATCACTATGGTGATTATCTTGGTGGCTTCTGTGTCTCACGTGGGCAGCCACCTTTGATAAATGTTTCTACACAGACATCTCTCTCTTCAGTTTCTAAAAAGATCGACCCCCCTTCCAACTCCTAATTATGGCAAATTCTTAAAGGATCACGGCCTGGTTCATTTATAGTCGTAAATGATTAAAAAAGGAATTTGACATGGACATCCTAGTCTCAGTTGGATTCGTACGTCAAGGACTACCTGCACCCATAAAAAACTATGCATAGCGTCTTTCCAACTAGGCTGAGCTATAAAAATGAAATGAACACCCCTATTACTATTGAAATCTATTAATATTAAGCACGGAACAGATGCCAGTCAAAGGCGTTGCTAACAACTGCACTGCTTAACAATGGAAATTCTGGTCCCAATTGTGATCATAAGTCAAGGACTACCAATAGGGCTGTGCAAAGCTTTGAAAAGATGCTTGGCTACCCAAGAGTTGCAAGTGAAGATCTCCTTGAAATTGTTTTGGGTCCCAGCTGTTTCCCTACTTCTTAAAAATGAAGCAAAGTTGTCGCATTACTTTTCTTCACATATTCTCTCGTTTCTAGTAGCCACAGATCAACATACAGATCGATGAAATCATATAGTTGGAAGGGAACTTGGAGGTCTTCTAGTCCAACCCTCTGATCAAGCAGGAGAGCTTATACCATATATGTTAGATACAAGACCCATGGGCCAAATCTAGCCTGCAGTCTGTGTCAATCTGGCCTACGATTGTCCTGGAGATGACAAGAAACCTACCCCTTGCCACCTTGGCTCCAGCCCACCATAGCCGGGGAAGCCCACAGCAGGCTACATGTGGACTGCAAAGGTGGGGGGCACTGGAAGGCCTGCGGTGGGGCGTGTGTGTGCCAGGGGGCCGCTGGAAAGTCCACGAGTGGGCTGGGTGAGCTGCTGGAAAGCCCACAGGTAGGCCACGGGGGGTGAAGTGGCCGCTGAAAGGCCTGTGTTAAACATGACCATGGGGGTTGCCAATGACCATGAGGGGGCTGCGGGAGGGTCACCACCTGCTACGGTAGGGGCGTGGGGGAAATTGGGGAGGGTGGCCCATGGCGGCTGTGACAGCAGTCCAAATGGCCTGCAATGAAATTGAGTTTGACACCCGTGGCCTATACCCTCAACTCTGAGAATGCTCAGTGCATTACTGGAAAATACAGAGGAGGCTTTTGTGTCTGAAAATCTTGATCAGGTCTGCATCTCTTTTCCTGGTGATGTTTTTTTTCCTCCCTTTTGATAACGTGCAAATGTTCATTTTTATGTCGGTTGGGCACAATTTTGCCTCGGCAGTAAGAACTAGATTGTTGGGAATTGGATAAGAAAGAACCATGCTCAGATATGCCTTTTCCACCTGAGGAACATTTTAATCACTCCAGATCTGACGTCCGCACTCTTTTTCTGATCAGCTGAATAATTAATCTGTGTCCTTTCATTCTGCCTTTCGGTCGGTGCTGATTCATGCTTAATCCTTCAGGAGTCTACCAAACCTCTAAAAATAGGATGCACTGATTTTAGCTGATGGATCAGAAGATTGATCTCTTATATAAGGTAGGCTGTAAAGACCTTGGGGAATTTAAAGCGAACACCAGAGGTCCAAACTTGTCTTCCATCAAATGAGAGCATGTTACCTCTGTTCCTCTTCTGTCTTCATGAAATTAAAATTTTCACCCCCTTTGCTCTATGAGCAATTTACATGCCTGAACCTTTGTACAAATGACAGCTTTGAAATGCAAATGGGATAGGGATGGGGATAAGGGTGAGAAAAGCAAAACAGTGAAAAGGCAAGAGTGTTTGCGGAGCTGCAGGGAATAAACCACTGCTGATCATAATGTTCTTTTTAAAGCATTTAAATAGGATTTATCTCTGGTGTCTGATTAAAATACCTGTCACCAACGTGAAGCCAACGTCAAGGAAATGAGGTCTACATCATGTGTGCATTTAATTTTTAGCCAGGGTGGCTGAAAGAGCAAAAGATAGACATCCTTCTTCTATAAAATCCACTCTCCAAATCTGCTGGTATTCTTCAGTTTAATCTAGCTGCCAAGAGAGAAGGACAACAACCTGCGCTTCTAGATTAGGTTCAATAATTAGTTTCTAAAATAATTATTTATGCAAATTTTTCTAAGTTCTTTTACCAGGTATCAGTGTTTTTCTCCAGAATTGCTTCTCATGTTGAGATATGTTGAGGTTGAGACTTTGGAAAAAGTGCAGAGAAGAGCAACTAAGATGATTAAAGGGCTGGAAACAAAAACATATGGAGAATGGCAGGAATTGGGTATGGTCAGACTAGAGAAAAGAAGGACAAGGAGTGACACGATAGCAGTGTTCCATTATTTGAGAAGCTGCCATAAAGAAGGGGTCAATTTATTTTCCAAAACACCAGAAGGCAAGACAAGGGAAAAAATAGATGGAAACTAATCAAGGAGAGAAGAAACCTGGAATTAAGAAGAATATTCCTAAAAGTGAGGGCAATTAACCAGCGGAACAGCTTGCCTTCAGAAGTTGTAGATGCTTCATTATTGGAGATTTTTAAGAATAGATTGGACGATCACTTGTCTGAAATGGTATAGGGCCGTGTCGACAAACCTACGGTACATGTGCCAGAGAGGGCACACAGAGCCCTCTCAGTTGGCACACGAGCTGAGTTGTCCCAGAGCCATATATGCTCAGAACCGAGTTGCCCATGTGCAGAAGAGGGAAGCAGCGCTGGGTGATGACATCATGGGTCCATGTGCATGTGCAGAAAAGAGTATCAGAAGCGCCAGGCAATGACTTCATGACTCATCTGGACACTCAGTGCCCAGAAGGTTAGTCCTCACTGGTATAGGTTCTCCTATTTGAGCAGGCGGTTGGAACAGAAGACCTCCAATATCCCTTTCCAGATCTATTCTGATTGACTGAAGGTGGAAACTAATCTCCATCACTGCCAATCTCTCTGTACTCGGTTTAACAAAGCCCCAAATCTAGCACCACCATCTTTTTATCATGTATTAGAATAATTACAAAGTCAGAAAAAGTTTGGAAAGCTAAACATTATTATAGAAGAAGACAACACAAAAACAGTGTATAGTGCAGCCATATTCATTTTTCTTTTCAGACTTTGTGCTTTCTTCTTCACAACTACGTGCATATTTTGATTTGTCCTTTCATCTTCCCAGGACCAAATTAACTGTTTCTCCTTTTTTATTATTTGGAAAAGTAATTTGTCTTTGACTTGCATCAGATTTGCAGTGAGTTTACCATGGCGAGTTGTCCCATGGTGAGTTGGCCGTGGTGAGTTGACCATGGGAAGTTGGTTGTGATGAGTCGGCTGCAGTGGGTTGACTGTGGTGAGTTGGCTATGGTGAGTTGGCTGTGGTGAGTTGGCTGTGGTGAGTTGACCATGGGAAGTTGGTTGTGATGAGTCAGCTGCAGTGGGTTGACTGTGGCGAGTTGACTGTGGTGAGTTGGCTGTGGTGAGTTGGTCATGGTGAGCTGGCCATGGTGAGCTGGCCATGGCGAGCTGGCCATGGCAAGTTGACTGTGGTGAGTTGACTGTGATGAGTTGTTCTAGACCCTCATTATTAAGAAGCTCCTGATGGCTTGTAAGAGATTTCGATGTCATCTTCCTTGGTATGCATGCTTTTCACGCTATACTTTTAAATCAGGTTGCTTCAGTTAATAACGCTGTAAATCTCTTTATTCTCTGGAATGCTCATTGTCTCTGGAAATGAAAGAACCAATTGCCTATGACCACTGCCCTGACACTTAGCAAAATATCCTGGTTTTAATACAAAGCAGATTTTGAAAGAAAAGAGAAAAAGAAGAAGAAAAGGTGGGGAATGAGGTTACTGGATAATAATGGATCAAACAGAGAGATTTCTTTCACTGTTACCTTCCAAGTGATCATTCTTTAACTTTGATCATACAAGGAAGTTCAACAATATAGGAAGCAGTGTGCACAGATTTCTTAACTACAAATTACTGCGCTCTTTAGTTTCATTATCATTACTGAGAAGATTTTTCTTGGCATCTTTATGGATCTTTTATTTGTACAAAAAAAACCCAAGATCAGTCTTTCTGTGTGAATAAAGCTTTCTTCTCGAAAACATTTGATAACTCATGGAAAAAATGGTGCTTCATGCCTCTCACTTCTGTGAGAAAATATGGTTGTATCTTTCGGCTGAGCCCATATAGAATAATACAACAGAATTATTTTATTTGTACCCTGCCCTTCTCCCGAAGAACTCAGGGCAGCTCACAGGCAAACATAAAAGCACAGTACAACACAAACAATAAAAACATATTAAAAACATTCAATAAAGCCTGATTAAAAAATGGGGGAACAATAAAATGATTTCCATAATAAAATTGACTAAAATTATCCTTCCCTTCATAATTGTTTAGTGATACTATGCTTCAGCTGTATGAAGGATTTCTACTCATTGTTTTGTGTTGCTTTTTATATGCTAGGAGGTCTCATAAGAGTTTTCATTCATTTTTCATAGTCACATGAAGGGGAGGAGAATACATTTTCTGCTGATGGTGATCAAACATGCAACACCTCCCTGTTACGTATGCTGATAAAATATTTTACAGATAGTCATTGACTTACAACCATTCCTTTACCAAAAGTTCAAAATTTTAACGGTGCTGAAAAAAAAGTGACACATGCCCAGTCCTCACACTTACAACTGCTGCAGCATCTCAATGGTAACGTGATCAGAATTTGGGTACATGGTCTATACATCGACGGTTATTCTGTGTATGAATATTTACATCTAAACAGTTGCAACATAGTAAGGAGAAAAATTACTGTGCTGATTACAAAAACAACAACTTTATGACCCTTACAGCCACATGGATCTTTTTAAAAGCTTTTAAAAAAATCTAAAAAAAAAATCTCCCAAACCACAGTGCCTGCTAGAAACAAGTAAGCAAGAGAAGGTGGATTGTGAGAATGAAGCTCTCAAAATAAGCAAAAGTCGTACAACATCATTGCTAGAGAGAATACTGTTTATTTGAAGTGATAAGATGCATCTTTTAAGTAAGTCTTATTTCCTCTTAGTAAGCCTTGTGGCTGTACTTAGTACAGCCAATATTTTTCATTCTTGTTGACCTGGCAATTACATATAATCAGTCTGGTGCCTTGTTGTTGTAATATTGTGCACAATTTTGTCTTTTTTTGTCTCAAAAATTCTCCGAACAATGCTGAGGAAGAGTTTGTAGTAGTCTATAACAGGGTAGTTTCTTCATATATTTGTGCTTCACTTGCAGCACATTTGCCAAAATGGTTGCCAGCTCCTGATGTGAATGTAAACATAGAGAAATTAACACAAGCAAAGGAAGATCAAGGAGGTGCATCAAGGGCAATTTTGGCAGGAGAGATACAATTATAAAACCTAGTTTTGTCTTGATCATGCAAGCATTTTCAAAAGGTGTAAACAGTTTTAGATTTCTCTTGGCATCCATCCGAGATATCAACACTTTAGTGCTTCCTCCTCATGTAGGCATATGTATTCAAAATAAGCACCACAGTATGATCTGAAAGAGGAGAACAGAGCAGCATACAAAAGCACATGGTAATAAAAGTTTTAGGCATCCTGCTGTTATTATTAAAATTTCCCTAACTGGAGTCATAAAATTAATATTTCTTTAAAAAAACAATAACAAAAGGACATAATGGATAACTGTTGATTCTAAATGTTTTCCATACCTGATTTTCACACATCTAGAACCATTTCAGGTAAAGATTAGATCTTTTAGTTTGCATCTGTAGGCTGATGGGTATTGTATCACTGGGCTACAATACCTATCAGCCCCAGACAGCATAATCAATTGTCAGAGATGATCTATTTTAATGAAGGGATGTGTAGTCTAATAATAATTGGAGATGAAGAGATTCCCCTTCTCAATTCCAGTATTCATAATTAGGGGTATCTTTGTGAACTACTTTAGGAAAAATCTTTTGTTTCTTTATCCCCTTTCTATTGTGTATTTTTAAGACTATGTAGTATCTTGCATTCTATGCCAAAAGGTGTTTCAGAGCAGACACAAATCTAGCAACTGTTTACAACTCTTGAAAGCATCTGCATGTTTTCCTATACAATCCCAAATAAATGTGTGGCTGCTTTAAAGAAGTTTAGATACAGTATATCTATATCAGACTATGACTATAGTATTCTTAATTTCTTATCATGTTGGATACCAAGTTACTTTTATGATAAATATTCCTTCTTTCATCCTTCCCAAAATGGGCCTTAATGCTCATTTTATTAGACTCTCATAATGTTATATGTAATGTAATGGCCTTTATGTCAACCTCAGGTATCATAAAATGGTTTAACTTAAAATATACTTAAAAAGATGTTAAACAATACAGTTAAGCCAAAAGAAATAAAATAATACAAAAGTAAATCAAATAAAGCTGTTGCCTTTATTAAAATCTTCCTTGTTTAAATATTTAACAAGCAAATTTATAGGTAGATGCCTGAAGTTAAACAAAATTGATGCCAGAAGAAGAATACTGAGAAATAGTTCTGAAGTCTATATACTTTATCAATCGTAAAACCAGAGTTGTGGGCAGAACAAGAGCACGGGAAAGTGCACATATGACATATTCTGTAATTCTTAAAATAAATAATCTTATCTGAATCAATGGCACAACATGGCTACAGTTGCGGTACCAGAAGTGAACAATAAAACCCACACATTTTAAAAATTTATTTCAGACCAATAGCCAGTACTTTTTTTTGTCACAGAATGCACCGGAACATAGTTCCGGTCGCTTTTTTGACTTAAATACAATAAACTAAATTTATGTTAAGAATTGAAAAAAATATAATTTTTTAAATAAAAGATTAACAAGATGTGAGTTCCGGCACCTTTTTTCTTACAAAAAAAGCACTGCCAATAGCCATTGATTAAGTAGCCCATCCTACAAAGAGTTTCAGGATATCGGGCATAGTCATTTCATACCTTTGTATAACTTTTGGGTAATACAGGTTAGAATGCTTATCCTTTGGTCAACTTTTTTCTTAGTCATGATCATTCAACCTATTGTTCAGGTTCTTGACTTGGCTCATACCAGATTGTGGGTGATGGTCTAGCCTTGACAATTCCCAGAGGAAACATATTCATACAATAAAATGCAAGATTCATTCGCTACACTATTTTTCACCTGTGAAAATGGTAAGACAAATCTGTTTATACAGTAAGGATTTAAGTATATGTTAGCAAACTCTGTAAGTTGGAACAAAATCAGGAGTCAACTGGAAGTAATTGAATTTTAATTTTGGCTCTAGCCACTGATGCTCATCATTAGCCTACAAATTAATTGATATATTGGTAATATACTATATCCCCATAATGAATTACCTTTTGGGTTTTCACATTATTCATGTGCTCAATAATAGCTTTATAACAAATATTTTACATAGTGAATTTTAGTCTTTCATGGAATTCTCTCTTTGATATCCATAGATACAGTATGAAGGAACAACAAAATGTAATTTTCAAAAAACTTGATTATCCTCATAAAGCAGTCTTTGGCTCCTTGGCATTAATTTAATAACTTGATTTTTCATTGGGAAAATAAATAGTAACTAAAGATAGATGTGATTCCCTTGGGTGAGACAATTTCACCACAGAGCCTTTACTGTAATTGCAGGCAATGATTCCTGCAGCTAAGATTACACTTATTCATTTCCATGACTTATATATTTGTCTGTTTGGTTTTAAATTAATAAACAGAGCTTCAAAAATCACCAGCACTTCTTTTCTGGAATATCTGAAACAAGAAAACCAGCTTTAAAAACAGAGCCGAACAGAAACTTTTGTATTTTTTTTCCTGTTCTATAACAAAATGACTTTAGTGCCATTAGAATATAGGAGAAATCTGATGATTGAATAACAGGATACCTTTGTATCGTAAGGACTGAGCCATGAGTAGACAAGAAATTAAAAATGGTAGCTCACAGAGTCAGTAAGAATAAATTTCCAAGATTCAGAAAACTGTCCTGTAATGTTGGTATTACAGCTATTACCTGATTCCATTTGTTTTGTTTGATTCAAATTGTCTGAACAATTTCTTTAGAAGATGACTTGTAGACATTGATACTGATGCATAAGAAAAATCATACAAAATCAACATGTATTTTATTAGAACACCCTTCACTAAAGCCTTTGGGATGTTTAACAGTAAAAACGCCATTATTTCTGTCTTTCTGTTAATAAAACTAAGAAATAGAAAAACCTTTAAACCAATTTAGAACAAACTGAAATAGGAAATGAGCAGCAAGATAAAAACTAGTTATGATGGGAACGTGCCCAGGGAAATTAAAACCAAATCAAACCAAAACCAGGATGGCTGTTGCCAAATAGAATATAAAGTAGAGACGGCACAAACCACACTGGGAGGACACCTTGAAACCAAGGCATCGCCAAGATAATCTGATTACTGGCAATCTAATCTCAGAGTGGGAGGTGGGCTGGTGAAGGTGATCCTTAATTTTCTGTTTCCAAAATTCTAACATGGATAAAATCCTGCAAAATATTAAAGAAGATAGGACAGTATTACTTTTGTGTCTTCGATCATACAGAAGATATCTTCTATATATATATAAAAAATTAGGCGCGTTTGTGTCTGGTAGGTAATCCCGGAAAGTACTGAACCGATTGGGTTCAGACTTTCCGGGATGGTCGGCATACCCTCTGAGCGGGTTCCGGCCTACTACTTACCTCGCCATATGTCCGGGACGGTCGCCCAGACGGCCGCAAAAGACGTGCCGGGCGCCCGCGCGCCTGCGCACGAAGCCAAGGCCGGGCGGAACATGGAAGGGCCTCCAGCCGCTCTCGCCAGTGCGCCTGCGTGGTGGGGCAGGGAATTGCTTCGCCGCAGGGTGCGGCGGGGCCGGGAATGGCTTCGCCGCAGGGCGCGGCGGGGCCGGGAATTGCTTCGCCGCCGGGACCGGAGGGGGCGGAAATGGCTCCGCCACCGGCGGGGACGGCAACGGGAATTGCTTCGCCGCCGGGACCGGAGGGGGCGGCAACGGAGCCGGGCGGGCCGCCACAAACTGAGCCACGGCAACGCATGGCCGGGTCAGCTAGTACTGCATAAATTATATTTTGGTGAAATTTCAGGTGATCTCAGCCGCCCCCCAGGTAAATCAGAGAGGAAACATGACAAGACGAACTAATTCTACTTTATTTTAAGGATGTATTAACAGAAACTTGAAACTGAAAAAGTACAACTTTCTGTTGCTACTTTTAGAAACTTGCCGCTTAGAAAGTACAACTTCCTGCTGCCACATTTAACTGTTTGATCTATTGGGCAGACTTTTCCTAAAAAATTTTCTTCGACTTTAAAATCATGAGGGCTCCTGCCTGATTGTTTCCTGGGCAGCATCTCTTCCTCCCTTCTTTCTCTAAGGTCATGTGTGCCTTCCATTACAGCTGGAGTAGGATAGGAGAATATTTAGTTGTTTTCTTTCTCATACTAGCTCCCCACATTTGCACTTCCTTAATAAATATGAGCCATAATGCAACTGTAAACTGTCATTGTTTACAGACTAACAGAATAACAGAGCTGAAAGGGACCTTAGAGGTCCTCCAGTCCAACCCCCTGCCCAAGCAGGATACCCCATACCATTTTAGACAAATAGTTGATCAGTCTCTTCTTAAAAATCTCCAGCGTTGGAGCACCCACAACTTCTAAAGGTAAACTGTTCCACTTAAAGGTTAAGAATTTATTTTTGCATCTGAAACTTGCTTTCCTTTTGTTGGGGTTAGTAACACGGTGGTTGAGTGAATCTGGCATTTATACTTTAAAGGTTTTAAAAACGCATCTAGCATGTTCATGGAAGAAGAAAAAACAGAATTAGCACAGGTATTTATTTATTTAAATAATTTATTTGTTAAATTTATTTGCCTTCTATCTCGCTGTGGGGCTACATTTAGGCTACAACACTAAAAAGGAAGAAAAGTGTGTGAATGCAAGATATAGAAGAACAAACAATGAAAAAGAACTCCACAAGAAATGCAACTATTAGGCTACCATTGATCTACAATATGTGTTAATAGGAGAAATGTGTCCAAATTGCATAAAACTCTCAAACTGATATGGAAACAGGGCAAATTATTGATTGGAAAAAAATGAGAGAAACCAAAATTACATGCTTGTCTACATCTTTTTAACTCTGTCAGCTCCGCGGACAATTGAGTAGTTGGGACCAGATGGATAGATAAGATAAAGTGAATTACATTTATTTATTTATTTGTATCCCACCTTCATTATTTTTACGAATAATTCAGTGGTGAACATATCCAACCTATCTTTCTCTACCTATTTTTCCCACAACGGCAAATTTGTGAGGTGAGTCAAACTGAGAGAGGGTGACAGCCTCATATTTAGCTAGTAGGCTTTTATAGCCAAGGCAGGACTAGAACTCATGGTTTCCCGCTTTCTAATTTGATGCCTTGATGCGAATCAATATTACTACTGAGAAAGAGCTGAGGATCTTTTACAGCAGTGCCCCCCCACCTTTTGGACAACAGCAGGGATCAGTTCCATGGAAAAACGTTTTTCTGCAGAACTGTGAGGGCGTGGTTTTGCGTGCTACCCGTATCTTGCGAATGGAGCTTGGCTTGTTTGCATGGCCAGGTTGCTGGCATTTCGGGGCCTGGTACCGGTACACAGACCGGGGGTTGGAGACCTCTGTTTTAGAATACTAATGATGTTTATGATGCAGTTACATTACAGCCTTTGGGATGTTTAATAGCTGATTTTGCCATGCGGGGACAGAATTATAGTGGGAACATGGAAGATAAGAAGCATGAACAGGGAAAAGCTCAACAGTGACTGACATCTTGGCAGTAACCAAGCACTAATATCTTAGGAACCAGCAAATTAAGATGTACTGGGATTGGACACTTCAGATCAGAAGACTACTTAGTCAGGGCTCCAAGGAAAGGTATGGCTTTCACAGTCAGGAAGGCTATTTATTATTTATTTATTTATTATAAATAAATAAATAAATAAGGTATGGCTTTCAGTCAGGAAGGCTATAACAAAGACGGTATTTTAACACAATACAAACTATATGTATTGCAAAAAAAAAATAAGCATGTGATTTGAATTTAATCGTACCTGGCTTGGTGTTGGGAGAGGAAATTATACAGTATTTACTAACATGGCACCTGTACTGCGACGTGGTAGCTCCAGAGGTTCATTGCTACGAACGATGGGAGACTTACGGGAGTGCAGCAGTCGAGAAATTTAACCAATAAATATTGTTAACGGGGTTATTTAGAGAATATAGCACGATTCCAGCCGAAACACCCGCGCCGACTTTCATTTATCCCAAGTACAATTCAAAGCGCTGCGGTGATGGTTAACTTTCTCAGCGGTTAGCGCCAGACTCCGTGAAAAACCGACCTCTCCAGATTAATCTTCCATTGTATCCAGTTAAGAAGCCACAGCATTAGACCTCATTCATTCTGGGCGCTGAAGTCCACATGTCTTAAAAGTTGCCAAAGTTGAGATGCCCTGTACTCAACTCAAGAAGTCACCACCGCAAAAGATGCTGCCAGCCTGTCCAGTTTTGAAAGGGGGTTAGGTAACTCCGTCAAGAAGACAACTCACGCCCGCACGGAGAGTGGGGGGGGGGGGCAGGAGACCGACAACTCGCTTCCTACTTCCTTCCAAACAGTCGCTGCTGCGCGATCCCCGCCTTCTTTGCCCACGGCCAGAACGCACGTGTCCCCTCCAGCTGTGCAAGGCACCCCCGGGGAAACCAGCAGCGTCGTCGGGTGGGGGGGGGGAGCGAGGACCCATGGAGCGGAACCCGAAGCAGGGGGGGGGCTTCTCCAATGCGGGGTGCGCTCATGGGCTCCGCCGGGCGTTTTGGCGGGGAGAGGCTGGGCGAGCCGGGCTCCGAGCGGGGTGGGGACGCGGCGAGCTTTTGGCTGAAGTGATGCTGCCTTTGGCTGGGAAAGCTCCCCGTAGCCAGGCATCGCCTCAAAGTCCTGCAGAAGAAAGTGCCCGAGACGTCTTGGAAGGAAAAGCCCGAGAAACGTAGCTGAACCGAGGACTGGGGCGGCTTGCAGTTGTCTCCCGGGCAGGCTTCTTGCTCCGGGTTGGACTGGAAACCAAAACCACCCGGATCGGTTTTTTGTGCCCCGGAGCACGCGTTGGGAGGGCTGCGCACATAGGCTGGTTGCAACGGGCTCTTGGCGCCCCCCGTTTCGTGGGCACCTCTTCCCGTTTCCCGAGCCCTTTTCACTTCCCCCCGACCGGGTTTCTCAAGGGCTTCCCCCTCCCTTGGCACCGAGATTTTGGCGCTATGCAGAGCTGGAGAGTCTTTGCAGAGGCTGTGGTGAGATCCTCGGAGAAAAGCGAGGAGGGGAGGCGTCGAGGTTGGGGAGACCCTCGTTCAGGTCTTCCTGCCAGACTTCACATCTCTTACAGGCGGAAAGTGTCCGGAAGGCTCTCCAGAATCATAGCTAAAAGCGATTCCATTAAAAAGTGCTGGACTGAAAACAATCTGGTGATGTCCTATTTCTCTCCCCCCCCCCTTTGATTCGGTATAACCGCGGTGATTTCTTGATTTGCTTTATGTCACTTAAACACTTCTGCAGTGTAAGGGCAGCTTGAAATACTCATGAAGATGAATACCAACAATGTCTGATCCTGATGGACTTAATATTAATCTCTTACTGGCCTTTCTGCCTTTTTCTATCTTCATTTCCTAAGTATGATTCTTATGCATGGAGACACTTGCAGATTTCAAATGAAATTCTCAGAATCTGGCCATGTTAGAAGTCATATTCATTTGTTTTGGGGGCAAATGTTATTTTGAAGATGTGAAGTTATTCAGAGACTTCAGGTGGACTCCATAAAAAATTAGATAGCTTCAAACGAAAGAATTATTGACGGTGGATTAAGTTAGCGTCTAGAGATGCTAAAATATAGTTTTTAAAAAAACACAATTAATTACACAACACCAAATAACAACTCTGGATTTTATCATTGGAAGCAGAACAAGGAAGTGAAAGATTGGAATTATTTTTTAAAAATCTGATTTGCAAATACATTTCCTCCCTCTCATTTATGTCTCATAGAAGATGATCTACAATGCTTCATCTATTGAACCCTAGTTTAAAATTACTGAGGAAATCAGTTCCCGGTTTGACTTACACAGTTAGGTGTGGCTGCCTCTCTGCCTAGGTCTGCTTTTAAAGACTGTTAATTAAGATGCTTTATCTTCCACTTTCCTACTTCCCTTCCCATTATCAATAGTTTATTGCAAATATACTATAGTATCTTAAACAGGTTCTGGTAAATGGATGAAAAGTGGAAAGAGAGACGGTAAGGATGCTGTACTGTACTTTTTCCCTACTAGATAGATTTTTTTTAAAAAAGCTTCTTCTAATCATGAATGATAAACTGTTCAAAATTCTCTTCTACCAATTTCTAAAGGTACAGTAGCCCTCAGCCTAAACATGAACTAGATTAATTGCTGCTATATGAATGAATTGGGATTCTTGGCTCAGGTATTGATGAAATAGAGTCAGGGCTGGGCTCTAAGTAGGAAGGCAGGCTGCTTCTGAATTTGCTGGAAAATATTTAACAGTGGGGTGATCAAGCAGATGTACTACTTTAATAACTTCCAGAATTGCTTTGCCATAATTTAAACAAAGTCACTGTGTGGAAGAAATAGATTTGCTTTTTCTGCCTGCAAACCATAACCAATGATGTTAGCACTTATATACAGTATTAGTCTCCACAACCATCTTCCAAAGTGAAAGTTTTCATATGATGGCAGAGGAAAAATATAATTAGTCATTAACCTAACAATAGCAAATGGATTATATTTCCTCAGATTATTTCATTGTTGTTAGATGGACATGCCATTTAGGTAGTGCCAACTACTTTAAAAGAAACAACCTAGTGGCTGTCTTTCGTGTTTGAATAATATTGTCATTAAAATGCTATTTTGAAGAAAGCTCTTAGTAGAAATTGGCAAGGCTATTCTTCTGGTCCCCTTTTCCAACAAAAGGCTGGCTGGAAATCTATTGCCCTTAATCAAACTTCTTCAGTGGCTGCCACAAAGTTCCTGAGTAGATTCTGAAGTTCTTTCATCCAGAAGACTTCATTCCATTTGTTTTTTTCTCCGGGAAAATTGATATTCTCATTTCTGCACATGTTCAATTTCTCTCCACCCCAATTTAGGACTTATTCACTGTAGCTCTTCTGTACTTCTGAAAATAGTTGCACCCCCCACCCCAAGCCAACTGATACTATTTACTCCTTATGCTTGGGTTGTATTCTCACATTTCCATCATTTAAGGAGTGCCAGCATTGACCCTGTTGCAGAATCTTAATCCAAATTCCCTTATATTAAAATGATCTTTTATTAGGTGATCAGATAAGTGTTGACATTTTAACTGGAGTAATTATCTCTCATGAATATTGTTATTATACACCAAATATTTGTCTAATGTATGTGTAAGCAAAGCATATACTTTTCTTTATTTAGGAGATTGGGTCAGTGGAATAAAGACAGATGAGGAGAATGATGGGTTGAACGGGAGAACATGTTGAGAACATCCAGCTCATTAGCTAGTGAGTCTTCATCAAACAACCCAATATATAAGTATTCCATACCCTTCATCTTAGATTTCTTTGATGGCATCCTATGGTCATTAATTTTTAGGCTGCATCTCCTTTCAAAACAAAGAAATGGGAGCTATGATAACAATTGGCAAGTATCTATAGACAACTAGACAGCCATTTCTCTGAAATATTTTAATTTGGATTCCTATACTGAATAGGAAGATGCACTTGATATTTTTTAGTAGAATAAGAGGCAAGAAATGGGGTTGAAAAGCTGGAGCTTGTTCAATTGATGGTGGAAGCCATCTTTACTTGAAAGTAGGGAAGACTGTGGTTCATCTGAGGCAAAATAATGGGACTAAAATAATAGAGCTGATTACTATAAGATGATTGAAAGCAAGCAACCTACCTATTTTTCCCACTTCAAAAGCTTTTTGAAAAGCCCCATAAAAAACTCTAGTGGTAAATTGCTACATACGAATGTTTAAGGCAACTAGTGGAAAACATGGATATGATAGATGTGACATTTATAGAAAGGTAGATAAGTCCATACTAAACTGTAAACGTTTGCTGCTAACAGAATTTGTTAGATCAGGTTTCTCTATACTACTTTTCTGTAATTTACAGTTGATGTTATAAAATGGAAAGGCAATAAAAAATAAAAAAAATCTCTAGTTGAGGGGTGACCATTCACAGGCAATTCATGAGCAACAGACAACTTCCAGATTCTCAAAGTTCTTTGCAATAATTTGACCTCTAGAAAGAACACTCTGCCTTTCACCCACAAGCTGTTTGTATGAGGAAGGAAAGATGGTGTGAAAGAGGAAGGGGATTGTGAAAAGAGAGAGAAAGGGAATGATCCAACCCAATACTAGCTGTGGCTTTGGCTTCTGTTCATTTTTGCCCACTGTCCCCAAAGGTGCTTTTTAAAAGGGCAACTGGACTTTCTTGTTTATCCTTGAAGGCGTTTCCCTTCTCAGCCAAGAGGTTTCTTCAGTCAGAACTGAAGAAGCTTCTTGGATGAAAAGGGAAATGTCTTTAAGGAAAAACAAGAAAGCCCATTTGCCTTTTGAAAAAGCACCTTTGGGGCAACCATGGCTTGAATGACCGAGAATCTCCATAGACATTTTTGCCCACTGGTTACTGTTGGCATGTGACTTCCATCAGATTATTCCAGTAAGAATGTAACTTTGAACAAGAAATTATTGTTCATCCCCATTCAGAGTGTAGGCTTACATATAAAAGGAAAAAAAGTTCCTTCCTAATGCCTGCATTAATTAGGGTTCGAAAGCCTGGAACTACGCCGCCTGCGATCGGACCTAAGCTTAGTACACAAAATTGTCTGCTACAATGTTTTACCTCTGAACGAATATTTTACCTTCAACCACAATAATACACGAGCTAATAACAGATACAAACTCAAAGTGAACCGATCCAGACTCGATTGCAGAAAAT
>JANHFO010000691.1:13575-28323 GCA_032468095.1 Pareas carinatus
ATTGTTATTATTATTATTATTATTATTATTAAATTACAAAATCCAAGGGTCAAGAAGCTGACAATAATCAGATTCCAAGCCAAAATCAATCACACAAAAACAGGAACGCAGGGTCTAAGTCAAAATCCAATAGTTGCTTGAGCTAAGTGCAACTGTTTGAAGGCCTGCCTTTTATCCCTCAGTTGAGAGTGGGTGCTGCCTGCCACGCCCTGACGACACCCAATAGACTGGCCTTCTGCCTCCCTCTGGGCCTCTCGCCTCAGTCTGCATCTGGTCCAGACATCTATGAGTTCTTTCCCCGGTGTGGGTATTACAGTCTCTAGCTCTGTGTCAGCCTCTACTCCCGCCACCTGTGGATTTCCCACAGCTGTCCTGGCCTCAGTTTCCTCCTCTGCTACATGAACTGGTAAGATAGCTATGGATGAGGGTGGCTGAGCCAAACCTGGTCCTGGAAGGAAAGAGGGCCCCTCTCCTAATGAATCATCAGAGTCTGCTCAGCCGGCAGCAGAGCCTGTGAAGGGGGCCGAGGCACAACAGTGTAGCATCAGAAGGGATTTGGGGGGTGACAAATTGATAATTTGCACTCCTTTTTCCAGACATCTCCTTTGCCACGTGCTACTATCTTCACTTACAGAAATAGCCAAACTGTCAATTTAATTAGCATTCCATGATTAAAAAAAAAACTTGAAATCAGTGAGGCCTTCAGCTGTAATTATCCCAGATTTAGGGCGAGAAGATTAAATGAATTACATCGATCCTGCCTACCGTCTTAATTAAACTAGAAAGTTAATTAACTTTAACTAGAAGATTAAACCGAGGAATATGGCATTTAGAGAATGTGCTCTGCCCCTTATGTATAGAAATAATTAAAAACTAAGGATGCTTTGCACTCTAGGGCAGTTTTTTTCAACCTTGGCCATCTTTAAAATGTCTGGGACTTCAAATCCCAGAATTCCCCAACCAGCATGTTCAAAGTTCACACATCATAAATTTGCAGAGGTTGAGAAACATTACCGCACACACCCAGGGCAAGCCACAAGGTGTTTTTTTTAGATTTTTTTTTTAGGATCCTACAAGGTGTATAAAACTTTTCTAATGCACCTAGAAGGTGCATAAATTTTATAATGCGTTCCGACCACTGAATATCCAGTTTCCCTGAAAATAAGTCTAACGGGAAAATAAGCCCTAGAGTGATTTTTCAGGAGGCTCGTAGTATCGGCCCTTCCCCCCAAATAAGCCCCAGTTAAGATCGTAAGCCAGACAGATGCATTTAGAACCGTATTTCCTTGAAAATAAGGCCTAACCGGATAATAGAAGCCTTATCCCAAAAATAAGCCCCAGTTCCGATTGTCAGCCAGCCAAATGCATTTCCCCAAAATAACACCTAACCTGGAAAATAAGCCCTAATGCGTCTTTTGGAGCAAAAATTAATATAAGACTCCATTTTATTTTCGGGGAAACACGGTGTTTAGTGTCAACCCCTTTAAGAACCTCCCGTAGGAGAATCAATGATGTTGTGATTGACCCCTTGGCGAGTGTGTGTGTGCGTGCTTGGGTGCATCTCAAGGATGTCAAAAGGGGTGGAGCTTCAGTTACCTGCTCGGGCAACGATCTAGGTTGCTTCCCTCCTGGATGAGTTCCCATCCATGGCTTCTTGTCCTGCCTTCAGGTCTTTGGAGAATAGCTTGACTCCCTCTTCTTTGTGGTAACCCCTGAGATACTGGAACACTGCTCTCGTGCCACCCCTCGTTCTCCTTTTCACTAGACTGGACATATCCAATTTCCCCAACTATTCTTCATATGATTTAACCTCCAGCCCCCTAATCATCTTTGTTGCTCGTCTCTGCACTTTTTCTAGAGTCTCAACATCTTTTTTTCATAGACATCAAGAAGTTTTACAAGCTGGCAAAGAAAGAAAGAGCGTCTCGGATCACCATTTCTAGCTTATTTGTTTTCATCAGTGAGGCAGACCTTTTGATGGGATTCGAATCCAGGCTGGAGTACATGTTAGACTTTGTGTCGCTTAGTGGGCAGGCCTGCAAAGCTCCTAGACTGGGGCCAAAAGGCAGAAAGGGAGTAGTTCACTCCTTTCCGTACTCAGAAAAAACCAGGTGCCTCATAAAAAAAGCCTGATCTTTTTTTATATTGTGGTGACGAAAACATCACTATATAAATAAACAATAAAAAACTTAGTTTGGGAGATTTGTCACATGTCATTCTTGATTTGGAGGCTGGCTCATTATGGCTGAAGGATTCTGGAACTTGAAGTCCACGCATGTTGTGATGGACTGGAGTGAGGAGGGAGGGCTGCCTTCCAGAGAAGAAAAAGGTAACTCAACCCAGATAGTATGTGTGATCGAAAGAGGGTGAAGGCAACCCCTCCCGAATAGTTCCCAGACTGTATTGTAGATGCAGATAGTTAGAATCGTTACTCTGGCAAGATTCTGTCTATAGGTGTAAAAGCAATAAAGAACTTGACTTGGAAGGATCACCATGTGTCAAGCTGGATTTGGGGGTTGACAGATTTTCACGATAATTCCCCCTCCCAAAAAATTGTTGGTGGGAAGGGTGCTTCAGCATCCGATTAGAAAAATCAAGATGCGTACAGTGATGTAACGGAAGCTCATGTTATACTATGACAATAAAGGTTTCATCGTTTCATCTATCAAGCTTTACCATGGCCGCCATTTCCACTGTCCCCTGTGGATGTTCCTGATGGGATACCCCTGATTGACAGCTCCATTCATCAAACCCTCCCCTAACGTAGAGGTAGCGTTTCCCTCTTACCCTCAACTGTAACAGCAACAACTTTTCCTTCACATCTAGAATGAAGAGGAGATTGTGCTGGAATGTCGTGTCCGCTTTTTGTCGTTCATGGGCGTGGGGAAAGATGTACATACCTTTGCCTTCATTATGGACACGGGAAACCAGCATTTCGAGTGCCACATCTTCTGGTGCGAGCCCAACGCAGGCAACGTCTCGGAGGCCGTTCAAGCAGCTTGTATGGTAAGTAGGACAGTTCTATAAATAGAAGCCGGTTCCTTCCGAGCAAGGTGTTCAGTCACGATGGAATTGCTGGCGTGTACGAGGGCAGTTACCTGAAATACGAAACCTCCGTTTGGTTATCAGTGACAGGCACTTGGGGATACAGAACTTATATTATACACAGTGGAAAACAACAATTCCACATAATCGCCATTCAAATTGGGGCCCTTGTCACCACGTCTTACAAGGTTTGAAAATCCTCCTGCAAAGAAATCTCCCCCCTGGAAAGGAAGCCGCCCTGGAACAGCATCGTGAAGCGCGTTGTCATCGTCAGAAGTGTCGCAGGGCAGGCTGACTTCCGGTGTGATGTTGGTTTGCGGCAATGCTCGCCCGCACACCCCTAGACGCACCCAAGAACTTTTAGAGAAGTTCCAATGTTGGGATGTTTTGGATCGTCTCCCCTCCTCCCCCAAAATAGCCCAGATTTGGCGCCCAGCGACTCCCACCTCCTCCGACTTTCTTCCCAACTTTCCAACCATGGGTCGGTTCCTCTTTTTCCACGCTATGGTTTAAACATAGGAAGAAATACGTAAGATTTGCAAATCCTTGCGCTTTAAACATTACTTACCCTGTTTCCCCGAAAATAAGCCCTAGCATGATTTTTCAGGCTGCTCATAAATATAAACCCTATCCCGAAAATAAACCCTAGTTAAGATGGTCGGCTTACCGATAGTACGTCCATTGCAAACAAGCCAGCAGAAAAAACAGGCAGAAGGAGCCGGTCCCTCGCTCCGCCCAGCGCGTGCAGATTCTGCCCGTCGCTATCCCCGAGGTCAAGGGGCGAGGAGGGCTATTGATATGTTGCCAAATCTGGGACGTCAATCTGAATGCGCGCAGATTCCCGTTTGCCCCATTGTTCCAAATTTGGTAACATGTCAATAGCCCTCCTCACCCCTCGACCTCACAGATGGTTTCTGCCCATTGGTGAGATAGCGACAGGCAGAAACTGCACGCGTTGGGCGGAGTAAGGACCCACACGACGGAGGCCTCGTTGGGATAGACGTCCTGGATTTGGCAGTATACCGTGTATCCCTGAAAATAAGACCTATCCCGAAAATAAGCCCTAGTGCGTACTTTGGAGCAAAAATTAATATAAGATCGGGTCTTATTTTCAAGGGAACACGGTAGCGGTGCAGTTTCAATATTGTTTTGCAACGTAGCTTGAATTTTACTCAACGCAAGACCCTTGATCAAAGGGCAAGGGTCTCCTGTTCTTCTCACAGGTGCAAAGCCACCCTCTGATGGTGATATGCCTTTGTTGTGTTGCAGCTGCGGTATCAGAAGTGTTTGGTCGCCCGGCCTGTTTGTCAGAAAGTCCGCCCACCTCCCCCTCCAGCAGATTCCGTGACAAGACGGGTCACCACCAACGTAAAACGCGGGGTCCTCTCTCTGATTGACACTTTGAAACAGAAGCGTCCCGTGACTGACATGCCGTGACTCACCCACCCCCGGAACATTCCCGGAACATCGCGCGGAAGGCACGGCAGCTGCCTTAAGACCGGGCGAAGAAGGCCTTCCTTCCGTTGGAAATCTTCTTCACTTTTGGAAAAATTGCCCTTATCGGAAATAATATTTGACAAGCATGTTCTCTCACTCTTGCCGCCATCAAGTAATATTGAAAAGAAGCATGACTTTTTTTTAAAAAAATCTTAATTTTGTTTCCTTTGCTCCTTGTGAGATCCAGTCCTCGAGAAGGCGAAGGCCTTCTTTCTGATTGTAAATAGGACGGACGTGACTTCGATTCACACCTGTAGAAGGAAATAGCCCCTCATCGTTGCAAAGAACCAACCCAAGGATTTTCATCCCTCCTGAGCACTTTGTCTCTTTTTTTTAACCGTGAATTACACACCCAAGTATTAGTTTACTGTTGTATTATTATACTACTAATACCAAGCTTCTTATTTTTTACAAAAGAGCATTCATAATTAACCTCCCATCTTGCGCGCCGTAGCCGTCTCTCCATCTTGGGGGTGCCAGTCAGGCGTCCTGCCATGAAGAGACCTTTTCACACAGGAAAGATTGTGCCAGCTAGGGGACAACAACTCGTGGCAACCCCCTGCATGCGTGTGACACCACACACTCAAGTGTGCAGCATCTGTCCTTCCTTGTCTTCTCTCTAGCACAAATGGACGTACGGCGAAGAAGACACGACGTGCACCATTGTCTCATTTTAAAAAAAAAATCTCTTCTTTGTGGTCTGTGTGGTTTTTCTTTCAGAGAAAGGCTGCCTGTGCCTGAGAAACACAACACCCTGTTTGAAGTGGCCTTCAAGTCCGACATTGCGTTTGTTTACATACTAATTCATGTTTGAGAAGTTTGGCAGGATAGACCGGGTTTTATGTTGGAACAGAAGCCACCCCAACGCTGATGACGCCATGGCTCAAGTGCCTCTTTCCCTTTTCATAGATCCAGGTTGTTCTTTTTCTACATTTCACCAGGAGAGTCGCGCGAAGCCGGTCGCTTCCGGCTTGTGGATGGGACACCGGAGGCTACAACTGTAAAATGCATGCGATAGAGTTGGCTGGTGCATTCAGACTGCACATTGGTCCTTGACCATTAATATGTTGGTGAAAGCCAAGAATGTTCACTAGTTACTTTTCTTACAATTTCGATTTGCACGGAAGCCACTTGGTACCCCTTCACGGATGTCCTGTGACTCAAGAGTTCTTGACGCTCCACTCTTCGAGATCCATTCTACTTTGCAGCTTCCTGAGGAACTTTGATTGGATGGCAAGGTTGAAAAGGAGCAAACGATGCTTCCTTCTGTAGCTGTCTGGGTTGAAACGCCAATAGGTTGATGGCAGTTGGCTCCTGAAAATCCCAACCAGCCTGTGGTGGTTCCTTCTACCTTGTGATTTGCACCTTACACAATGTGTGGTTTCCGTTGACCAGGAGTGTCTGCAGGGTTTGGTCCTCCCCCCCAAAAAAACAAAAAACAGCCCCCATCACCCCTTCAAGATGATGGCCACATAACTGGCACTGAAGTACCACCTGACTTTTATGGGCATCCCAGGTGGTGCTTCGATGTCACAGTTGTGACATCTTGGTGTTTTGGATCACACCTGGCTGGTGCCCCTGTGGCTGTTGACCATTTTATTCCCTCTATGTGTACTTTTGATCATTTGTATACTGTGTAGCACGAGTTCACCTGATGTTTTGCCAAAGGAAAAAGCTTAGAGTTCCCCAGGGACACAACTCTTGGGAAGGGGGGCAATGGAAGAAGCGAAGAGTTCTTCTCAAGAGGAAGACTAAGGAAGGGCGTCTGAGATTTCTTTGAAGCAAGGCTGATAATCTGTTCATTGATGCTGTTGGTCCCAGAGGACAGATGGAACCATGATCCCAACTTCAGCAAGCATTCAGAAAAGGCACACTTAACAGGCCAAAAACTCACCTCATTATCCTGTCCCATCTAAAAGATGGAATCATGTCTCCCTCAGATTAGAACAAGGTTTCTCAAACTTGGCAAGATTGCGTGGACTTCAACTCCCAGAATTCCCCAACCAGCCTGACTGGCTGAGGAACATCAAGGAGATGAACTCCACAGGTCTTGAATTTGCCATTTTTGGGTGGGGGAGGGGGAATGGCCTAAAGCAACCGTCTCTCAATTGTCCTCTGAATGTTTTTTTGATCAGTGGTTGCTATAGCAAATTCAAACCTTGAGACACCTAGAAGTTCTTGGACCATTATCTTTCCAGCTTAGGAGGAAAATCGTGTCTCCCGAATGCTTGTCTCTTCTGTTTACGCTTGGCACAATGATCATTTGTCAGCCTAAACACCGCTGCAGTGTAAGTGTGCTCTTTTCCTACACACACGTAAGTGTGGAACCACTTGCTGTAAACTGGCCCTGAGCCACACACATGGAAAAAAAGCAACAGAGAGTAGAAAGGTGGACTTCCAAAACTTTCCTGCCTTCAGTTATCTCAAAAAAGCCCATTCCTCCTCCTTGCTCCGCAGGACAGCTGTTTTTTTGTTCAACGTTGAGCTAAGTGTTTCGATATCCCCTAGAAGAGTGATGGCTAACTTTTTAGGCACTGAGTCCCCAGACAAGTCGCAGCTAATGAGTTGCGGCTAATGACATCATCGCCTGGCGCCACTACTCTCTTTCTGAGCATGTGCAAGGCCCTGTGATTTCATTGCCCAGTGCTCCTACTCTCTTTCTGAGCATGCTCATGGCCTTGTGACATCAATGCCCGGTGCCGCTACTTTCTTTCTGAGCATGCTCAGCTCAGGGGCAATGCTGGAGCGGCTTGGCTCGCATGCCAACCGAGAGGGCTGTGTGCCCGCTGTGGCACCCGTGCCATAGGTTTGCCATCACTACCTGAGAGGAAGCAGAAAATCAACTGTGGCTCACACTAGAACTTCAAGATATGGTGTCCCCATTCCACAATCGCTTCAACCTACAAGGTTCTCATGGGGGGAGCCAGTCCACAAATCTAGGGTTGGCTTCTTGCACACGTGTGAACTAGTCCACAGGGCTCCACATCTACAACCAGATAACAGTCTTCCTCCATTTTTAAGCTGTATAGCTGTCTAGATAAGATATATATGTGTATATGTATATTTCAGGACATCGAGGTCCTCGGAAGCCTACGTGTAGAAAAAAACCCGGCAACTTTTAGAGCAAGGCAACCTGTTATTGTCCGATGTTCTGAAATCACCACCTATGCAAAGCAGATGTACATCCGGGTGAGGGCAATAAACTTAACCTACTACATGGGTATGAAAACTACCTGTTGTGATGAAAATGGAAATGATGAAACCCAAGTTCCCCTTTCCTTCCTTAAAGTGGGCCGAAACGTCCATCTGACCTAAGGCAATGCTGTTGAAGGGTTAGGGTTAGGGTTAGTTTTTTTTTGCATCCCTTTTTTTTCTCCCCCAGAAAGCGCACCCTAATTATGAACACTGATTCTTTCTTTTTTCTCAAAATGCCCCCCCCCCCGGAACAATTTTGTAAGGGATACATGATACAGATACTTAAATGTTTAATCCAGGAACCCGGGAGAGGCGATATTGACAAAAACCAGACTGGTGGCCTTAAACAAAGCCCCGCCCCCTTTATACGAGAGGGTGGGGTTGTGTTGGACGATTCTGACCGCCATCTTGACTTTTTTTTTTTTTACATTGTCACCCTACGGATGGCCCTACCCGGGAATTCTGTGTATTTCCTAAGCCACTCTTTTGGGAACACTTAATCTTGTTTGGCCGGGAACACAAAATGCTTATTTTTGTTTGGGGAGGGCCGCTGTCCAAAGGAATAGGAGTTTGAAATCCAACAGCCCTTTTCCAAAAGGCAACTGGACTTTTCTTGTATTTTTTCTCTTGAAATCGTTTTGCTTCTCATCTAAGAAGTTCAGAACTGAAGAAGCTTCCTGGAGAGAGAAACAAAACGTTTTCACGGAGGTGGGTGGGTGGGGGAGACCCCCAGGAAAATCCAGTTGGCGTTTGGAAAAGCACCTTCAGGACAACCACGAATGGGTTGGACGATTGAGAAACGCCATTGATGGGAGTTTCAAACTTATTGAGTAAGATTTTGGGCTTAAGCTGAACCCATTTCAAGTCAAGCTTTTTCCAAAACGTTTGAGAAACCTATTCGATTCTTTTTCTGCAGAGCTTCCCACTTAGCTACGGTTACTGGAAACGGCTTTGGGAAACCCCGATAGGCGTGCAAATTCAGGATGGTATTTTCTGTATTCAATACATCAGGTTCCTGCCCCCCCTCCACACACACACAGCAAATGAATGACAGTTGTGAACAAACCCCAATGATTCGGTCTTGTTGTGATTCTTCTGTGATCTATGCATTCTGTGTCTCTTTGTAAGGAGCGATGCCCGGTCTGTTTCAGGTGAACCAATTCAGTGCAGCTTAAAATGTTTTATTCTATTTTTTACCAAACTGTCCATTTTACCAAGCGTCCGGCTGCGAGGTCAACCTGTCAATCCAGACCTAACTAAACAGAAGTGTGTACCGTAGGTTGCCAAAAGTCGAAGATATTTTCTAATTCTTTGTAGTCACCTTTTTAATGACGTAGGAAGAAATGAAACGTTAACAACTTCTCATTATTATTATTATTATTATTATTGGGGAAACACGCAAGCTGAGTTAGATGCTGCTTTCACAGCCTTCACTGATCTACTCAAGAAAGGGGGTTAATTAATTCTACTGATTTGTAATTTCTTTATGCCTTCTCCCTTGGTTGACACAGCATTGATTTAAACCTGTTTAGTCTTTGGTTTGACGATTCATGGCCTCGTTTGTAAAAAAAATAAAAATCAAGAGCTATTTAAGAAGAAAGAAATTGCATGAAAGTCGTATTCTGAATGCAAGGAGTTCTTCATGATAAACTTTGTGTGCAGGATTATCAGGTTAAAGGGGGGAATTATTTTATCCACAAGTTAAAAAGCAATCTTGAAAAGCATTTTTCAAATTTCCAAGAATTGCATCTTTTTAGAAGAACCCTTAAGGCAACAAAACAGCAGGGTCATTTCATGGAAAAATCTAGTTTTATTGTCTCAAAGGTGCTTCTTTTCTTTCCTATTTCAAAAGCCGAACTGACTTTTTCCTTGAAGACATTTCGCTTCTCATTCAAGAAGCTTCTTCAGTTCTTCAAGGAAAAACAAAGTCCAGTTGTCTTTTGGGGGAAAAAAGCAACTTTGGGACAGCTTTGGAAGATTGAGAATCTCCATAGACTAGTTTTATTGTGTTCCCCTCCAAAAATCACTGCCTCTTGGTCACCTTGATCTAGACCTCTTGTGGTTTTTGATCCTTAGCTCCTTTTTCTCCAACATCAGGAGCTTAAAAGAAAAATATGCTCTCTCCTTGTGTCCCCCCCCCCCCCACAAAAAAGGGAAAGGAACAAAATACACAAGAGTATCAGCAAGAGCTCTTTGCATTGGGCGAAATGCTCGATTTTGAAAGAAAGTTTTTAATTTTTCCTCCCCCTGACACATTTAAATGTAATCCATTGCAAGAATAAATTTAATTACATGAACCGCTTGTCTCGCATTTATGAAGCTGGTCTTTTCGCCTGGCTGGAAAGTTTTAGCTGAAGAGCGAGCCCTTTTTGCTTCAAACCTGTCTGTCAGTAAGAACATCTGCCAGGGTGGTAATAATAATAAAATCAAGATGGCGGCTTCAATCACAAGATTTAAGGCTACACAGAAATTGGAACTTTAATCATAACCCTGACTGTTTTTTAACCCTTATTATACACTCAGTGAAAGAACACGCTAATTTGGGGGAGCTTTTTTTTAACGAGGCATCGGTTCCCCCCCCTCCCAGTACAGAAGTGAACAAACTGCTCTTTTGCCTTTCGGCCCCAGACTAGGGACTTTAGCAGGCCTGTCACTAGGCAACACTTTTTATAAACAGTAAGAAGTTTTGCAAGCAGGCAAAGAAATAAAGGGAGTGTTGTATGGCCATCTCTAGCTTATTAGCTTTCATCAGCGAGGCAGGCCCAGGTTCGAATCCCACCAAGGGTCTGCTGCGCTGATGAAAGCTTAGAGGCTAGGAATCGCCATCTGAGACTCACTCGCTCTCTTTGCCGCTTTGTAAAACTTGTTGTCTATGCTAATTTTTCTCTAATAGAACAATCGTGTTCAATCTTGGCAACTTTTTAATACTTATGGACTTCCAACTCCCAGAATTTCCCAGCCAGGGATTCAGGGCATGTGGTGTGCTAAAATTATTAGCTGAACATCAGTTAATCGCAAGCAAACGGTGTGATGTAGTGGCTAAATAAAAATAAAACTCAATGCAAACCTAGAGGCGAATTAACTGAAAATGTGGGTAGAGATTGACGAATTCTAGAAATTGCTTTACAGTTTAAATAAACCAATGCTCATCAGTTAGTCTAGAAAGGATGCAATCAACCGATGACTACGAAGGACATTGTTTTCTAATAACGAACAAATCGGCTCCAAAATGTGTGTGTTACAAACAGATGGGCTAATTTGCTGTTTTGCAAAGGAGATTTTTTTTTAAAAAAAAGCCAAGGCAACAGTTAATCAGGAATTGTTTAATATGCTCCGTTTCCAGTTAACCATACGACATAATAACTTGATACTGAGTTGTTGGTTTGTGAAGTCTGGTGTCATGCGGAAGCCAAATGAAAGCACGTAATGGTGATGCCGGAAAAAAAGGAAGTTCAAATGTTTTTAGCTTTCTTTTGTTGCATTTAAGGATTTAACTTTCAAAGCGAGGTCCACTATAAAACATTTTAAGCGCTGTTCTTTTTTAAAGAGTGTGCTTTTTTTAAGCAGGCGAAAGTCTTCAAAGGATCCCGTTGTGGGGCCAGATGTATTCCCAAATCCCCAGGGAAAATGATCGGGAATATTTCAGGGAGAAAAAAACATAGCCGCCTTTTTTTCCTATTTATGTAGCGTTTCCGGCACCACACCCCATTTTTATTTATAATTAAATGGCTCGCCTTAAAATTCAGTCGCTTCAAAATACATTTCAGACCAAGGACGTCTCTCGTGGCTTAAAAGGCAATTCGCTGTAGCTCGCATCGACCTTTGATATAGTTTCCTCCAATGATTGCATAATCCAGGTGTGAATTTATTTATTTTTGGGGGGGGACATTCCAAAGGTACCGAAACTTGGATGCAAGCATGACATCATAATAATTTCCAAAAAAACCCAACCCAAACCTTTGCAAAACAGCTCGTTTGTAATAGAAAAGAAGGACGTCGGAAGAGATTCACGTTTTAAAAATTTCTTCCTAAAAACACTTGGCTGCTTGCTGGTTTTAGGCCCCAAAACGATAAAACTGAGGAGTTTTGATGGTTAAAAATGAGCCTCGGTCTCCAAACAATCTGGGGGGGGGGAGAAAACCCGAACGAACTTCAAAGCCATGGACGAGAGTGCTTGGTCACCGCAGACGTGGGAGGCTCTTTTGACTTAATCAGTCTTTTGGATGCCGACGGGCTCAGCGTCCCCTGTTTGCCCCCAATCCAGCGATAATAACAGTGATTCGTTGAAATCTGGGCCCGGTTCCCTTGGGGGTTAAAATAGGGCATCATCACGGGAGGCAGGACGATCTCAACGGGCTTCAAGATCATGACGCGATCGTCGTTCCTCGGCTTCCCCACGTTCCGCTGTTTCTCCAAGACTTTTTGTGTGGTGGAGGTGGCGAGGTTGTTCTTTGCCATCACGGGCAGAGAAGAGTTTGAAAGAGGATTGACGGCTTTCTTCAAGGCTAAGGGCTCGTTGGTTGGGTTCATCACCTGAGAGCCGCTGGCGGGCACATGGGGCGCGGGCGGGGAGGCGGTCTCCATCGTTCCGGATTTCATCTCCCGCTCCAGAAACTCCTGAATCCGAGACTGCATCACCGCCTCTTTGATTGGATTCTTTGCTGGGGCGCTTCGGTGCTTCTTCTTCTTTTTCTCCTCCCGCTTGGACGGTTTTGCCAGATCGATCCCGTCTAGCAGGCCCTTCGCCGCGGCGCGGGCCAAAACATCTTTCACCGACACCGATTCGGAGGGATCACGCTAGGCCGAGAAAAGAACACAGGTTAAGCACAGCCGAACCCTGCCAGGTGACTGCTACTATGTTTCCCCAAAAATAACACCGGGTCTTAGATTAATTTTTGCTCCAAAAGAGGCATTAGGGTTTATTTTCCAATTAGGTCTTGTTTTAGGGGAAAATACAGTACTCTATGGATCCGTCTGGCTGACGATATTTTTGGGGTGGGGCTTCTATGACGAGCATCCTGAAAAACCAGGCTGGGGCTTATTTTGCAGCTAGGTCTTATTTTTGGGGAAACAGGTAGTGTAATACAGGTACTCCTTATGACCCACAACCAAGCCCAAAATTTATGTTGCTAAGTGAGACATTTGTTAAGTGATCTCTTGGGGGTGCTTGGAGCAAAACACATATGGTAAAAGTGAATTTCAACCCATTTTACCACCTTTCTTGCCCCAATCCCTGCAGTTGTTAAGGGAGTGACACGGTCGTTAAGTGAATCCGGCTTCCCCGTGGACTTTGCTGGTCGGAAGGTCGCCAAAGGGGATGCCGAGACACATACACACACACACACCGGGATACAGCGACGGTTGTAAAGAGAAGTCTGTTGCCAAGCATCCGAATTCTGATCACGTGACCCTGAAAAACGGTCACACGTCACTTTTTTCCGTGCCGTTGTAACTTTGAACGCTCACTAAATGAACTGTTGTAAGTCGAGGACTCCCTGTACTCAGAAAGCCCACAATTCAAGCTTGTAATTCTATATTCTCATCTAAATGATTTGCAAACCATTATTCAAAAGTTAAAATACAAAACTCCAAAAGAGGAAGAAAACAAAGCAAACATCAACATATCTAACCCTATCCATGTATGCAGGCAGCCCTTGACTTACAACCACAACTGAGCCCAACATTTCTGCCGTTAAGTGAGACGTTTATTAAATGATTTTTACGACCTTTCTTGCCACAGCCGTTCAGTTCGTGACACACGGTTGTTAAGTGAATCTGGCTTCCCCCAATGGACTTGGCTGGTCAGAAGGGGATCGGCCAAAAGGGGAATCATGTGACACACACACCCCCGAGGGACAGTGTGACCGTCACAAATGCGAGTCAGTTGTCAAGCAACCGGCATAAATATGAACCGGCTGCCAAGAATCTGGATTTTGATGACGTGACCGCGGGGACTGTAAGTGTGAAAAATGTTCCTAAATATTTTTTTCAGGGCTGTTGTTAACTTCGATCCTCCGTCACTGAACGAACGGCTGTTATGTTGAGGGCGAGCTGTGCCTTCCCCTCCCTTTCCGGTGAGCTGCTACGTCGCCTGACTGCCTCACCTCTCGGCTCAGAACAGCAATGAAACAGCTGTTTGAAATATCTGATGGCTCCACCCGGAAGAAGTTCTGCTCAGATCTCTGGACTTCCAGCTTCGAACACAGAGGAAGGACAGGCGGGCAAAGCCTGGAGCAGAAAGAAACACGGGATAGTGAAAGCGTCACGTCAAATCGACAGGACTCAAGTCACGGCCCCTTTCGCCTAATGTTCAAAAAAGCTGCACCAACGAGCCACTGGGACCAGGTTGCATGGTCACCAAGCAAGGTGAGAACCAAACAGCTTCTCCCCAAGAAAGTCTTTCACTTGCTATCAGAATCAGAATTTACTTTGCCAAGTGTGTCTGGACACACAAGGAATTTGTCTTCGGTGTACAGGGTCTATACCTTACATACATATAATAAACAAATGGTGATTGCAATCACAACATACAGTCACAATCGTAAAGTAAATTCATCTTGTCATGTACATATAAGCTGCAATCAACAAACTGTGATCTGAATCATGAATACAATCATTATCATAAAGTACATTCATCATGTTGTAAAATACAATCATGGCACAAAACACATTTCCTCCTGCCATACGATGCATTTTTGTGATTTGGTACATTTGGGTGATAGCTTTAAAACAGTTGTAGGATACTAATAATCTACAAGTCAAAATAGGGGTACTAAATGAAGAATTATTTTATATTCTAAGATGTAAGCGACAAGTTAATTGTCATACAATTAAGAGAATAGGTAATAGGTAATAGGAAAGATGAGAAGGCAATTATGATATATTCCTACTAGATACCGTATTTTTCGCACCATAAGACGCGCTTTCCCTCCCCCAAAAGGGGGGGGGAAGTGTCTGCGTCTTATGGAGCGAATACTCCCAAAAAGCGTGGGAGATCGCTCCGCGGGGTGC
>JANHFO010000693.1:0-14158 GCA_032468095.1 Pareas carinatus
GTCTTCATCACAATGTCTTTTTAATATCTTTAAATCTTTACACCATCTCTGATTAATGTAGAAGGCGAGGCCACCTCTTTTGTTTTTTCTAAAAATCTTTGATTTCCTCTCTCCTTTCACCAATTGAAATCCTGGAATGTGTAGGCTATCATCTCCAATAGATTCATTAAGCCAGATTTCAGTAAAGCATATTATTGAACTATTTCTAAAATCCCTGAAAGATTTGCATATGATATGAATTTCATCCATCTTATTTACAGTATACATTTGAAATTAATAAAGAAGGTAGAGGAGTCTTTGTATAGTTTCTCCCGAGTCTCCCTTTATTTCTTCGCCTCTTACCTTTGTTTGCTTTGTTTTTCTTAGTAGGTGCAGTTTTTATCACCATCTTACTTGCTATTTCATCTTACAGATTGGAGTGTTATTGGTGTTTTTTCTTTGAAAATTAGCAGCTGATCTTGGAGTAATGAATTCTTTTGTTTTGTTTGGCAGAAATCATGTGTTTCCAAATAGCTGAAGTCATTCTGATGGGGGGGTGTCTTTTCCTTTCCTTTGTAGTCCAAAATTACTGATTAATATCCAGAAAAAAATTATCTTCCACTTTAGTAATCCTTTATGCTTCTTAAGATACACATATTTTCTTTAATCTGGCGTCATCTAATTTGTTTCCATACCTTTAGCTTCTTGAAAGCCTGAGAATAAATTGATTTCCCTTCCAGAAACAAATCCTGAATGACCTGGGGACAAATTCACAAGTATGAAAGGAACTCAGGAAACAAAGTATTAATGGAAAGGAAAAATATAGGAGAGAGATGGTTACAGTCAAGACTATCTAGTGACCAGAGGAATGCCTTTCCAACTCTTCTCATATCCACAATAGGTCAGCTGGCCTTGTCTCCAGGATAACAGATTGACAAAGGCTTACAAGGGCAGGAGAGAAGTAGAATGTCAGAACTGCCATCATATGCTTGAGCTTCACATCTCTTAGCTGCCAGTCTGCTTTGAACTCTGGTGGGGAGGGAGCCAGGCAGGAGAGGGGAAAGCTAACTTACTCATTGTATCTTCCAGAGACACCAGCTGAAAGTCAAAATGCTGGGACAGAATGCAATGGTTCACCAAACATTGAAGAGACAGTCCCCAAAACAATTTATTCAAATATAATTGGATAATAAGGGACCAACAAGTGGGAGGAACTGGATGAGGAAAATTAACCAGGAAAGTTGGGCGCATGAACTTCAGTTCTGGCTTTGCTATATTGACCTTTAGTAAAGTAAACCTTTCACACCAAATAGAGTCGAGGGTTGTTCTAATTTAAGGGACAAAGTTGTGGCAGGACTGACATAGTATTGGTTTCAAGGAGAAAGTAATCTTTAGTCCAATACCTTTACTGATGACTCAAGGCTGTTGTATGCTTGAACTAAGGACTGGGTGAGGTCAATGTTGTGCAATTAGGGAGGATGAGGTAGGACTATAGAACAACACACATAGGGAAAGGGGATTGTCTTTATAGAGCAGCCGTCAACTCAAAGCAGCTATTGATCATAGATTTAGGGGAGGGGGAAGTACTTTGCTTTCATCGGAAGCACAACCATAAAGCAAAATGGTACCTTTTTAGTCTTTGAAAACAATATATTTTCTATAGGGGGTGTATAATTGAATAATAACTTTCTCTTTTTTCACAAATTAAACAGTTTTGCTTTTGAGGTTTCTATGTATTGTGTAAAGTTATATATCAAATTCCAAGGAACTATGAAGACCATAAGCTTCCTGGGCAACATCAAATTCTACTAAGAATTCAGGTCAGGGACTCCTTCCTTGTTTCCTAGCAACTTAGGATAGTGGGGCTTTTTCTGTTTGAATGAAATCATTCAGCAACAGAGACCAGGATCATTTGCACGGCCTAAGGCAATATTTTGCATACACTTGGGAAGAAGCTCTGTAACATAACACATTCCTGCCTGTTTATAAGAAGAGGGCTCTGCCTTTTAAATCAGATTGAACCAACATTACTTCAGCCTCCTTTAACGTGAAGAATAGGATTAGGATTCCGGTTTTATTACTGCTTTGTTGGTTGTCAAGGTGAGGCATTTATCTTCAAACCATGTACTTTCCTAGTTACTGAATTTGGTAAATGAAAACTGTATTCAGGTAAAGACTTCCACATCCTATTGATCTAACTGAAGCAAAGATTTCCAAAGATTTCTTGGTTACTAATACAAACAAAACAGAATAGGGCAAGCATTTTTCTATTGTACATAATTTAATTAGGAATACTACCAAATGTTGCTTATTGTTTCCATTTTTATTGTGTAGGAAACAGCCTTTAATTTTTTCTGATTAATCTGCTACAGGATTGATTTACTTAAAAAAATACTTTGCTGGAGTGATAGTATAATATATGCATATGCCCTCCAAGCAAATTTTTGACTATGGTAATATTCTAAATAATCTGTAAAGGATCTGCATATATTTTTAATGTTTTAAAATTAGAATTCTCTAGAATTGCAGCTTTTCAATGTTATTTTCCATATTTAATTTACTATTATGCAAAACAAACTCTGAATTTTAAATTTACATTTCTAAAATTTCTTTCTATTGACTACTTTTGTTTATGATCAACATTTTGTGAATTATGTATTAGAATCTTTAATTTCTTTAAAAGAAGGAGTGATTGCTCAGATAATGAAATCAAATCATACCAAAATTTGGCTAGATTCCCAGATCACATTATACTATCATTTTGTTTGTTAAGTTTTGGCTTAGCATGATACTGAAATCAGGTCTTGTGGCTTGTACATTATGAATTATTGATTAACTTGATGTGTGTCAGATTTCCTGGAAAAACATAAGCAGGAATTCCAGGATATAAGCTACTGGATATGAACACAGCTACAGCCTCTTGGAGATATGAAACACATGGCTAAATAAAAAACTTTATAACATACTAGAATGAAGTCATAAAGGAGTCAGTTGTCTTTTATTGCTTTTTCTTCCTGTCACTCTTCAAAAACTGCTCATGGCCTTGAAACTGAATTGTTGTCGGTCATTTATATAACTGATTTATCTTTTCTTGAAAACACTGACTGTAGTTTAGGGTCTTACTATGTGAATCAGGTGTGGGCAGCTATCAGATCTGTGCTACAGAAGTCCAGATGACTCTGAGAGTTTTATATATACTGTCTAGATTTTAGCTTCCCAAATTGGGCAGCCCTGTTCTATAATGGTTTGTTCAAAATATAATTAAAATAAATAAAAGACATGGTGTATGAAAACAGTCTATGTTTTAGCCTTCACAGACAGTTTCAGAGGAAAAAATATTTTACAACATAGTTCTATGAATTTCTGCATTTCTGATGTGCTGTGTCAAATTAGAACATATATCATTACTTCTATGGGAAGATTGTAGAATACAAAAATATTTTTCTGAATCCTGAAAAGAGAATAGGTGTTGAGGTTTGTGGAAAGGATAGCATCTTGCTAAGATTTGTACATTTTATTTTAAATTAATATAAGAGGATAGGTTTGGAATGAAAAATGGAGAATGCTCTACTCCTAAAATTGTTTAAGTAATATAATTTTTGTTTGAAAGAGAAAACAGCAACATGTCTTAGGTTGATTTTTATATTTGCTTATCAACAGGGAATTCAAGAATACTATAGAATAGATTACCATGACTTTCCCCATTTCCTGTGGATTGCTTTCATGGATTTTAAATTCAGTGTTGTTCCTTGATCACAAATAAGTAATCTTTACATCATCAATTTTAAAAACCTAACCTAATACTGCAGAAACTGGGCCAGACCACCCAAGGTAAGTAATATTTCCTTGTTAGTACTTCTTGCAATATTAATATGATATTTAGGCAATTGTTTTTCTTCTTAATTCTGATATGTCAATGTGAATGGAATATATGTAATCATATCGTTACCACTTCTACTGAATCTGGCGTAAACTATCCCTGCAAATAATAACAATGACAATATTTCTAAATTAACAGAATTGAACGGGTCTTAATTACTTGAGTACGAAGTCACTGCACTGTCAGTTATTGCTCTGCTTTTCAGCATTTATAGAATAGAATAGAATAGAATAGAATAGAATAGAATAGAATTTATTCGCCAAGTGTGTCTGGTGTACATGCTCTATTCTTTGACAAACTGTGTTTACAATTATAAGGCTATAATTGACAAACTGATTACAATCTAAAGATACATTCATAATCATAAAGTTGTAATCAACAAACTGTGATCCTAATCATAATTACATTCATAGTCATAAGGTACAGTCATTGTGTCATGTTATAAAGTGCAATCATCATGTCACAACCCATGTCAAAATATTTGTGACAAAACTTGTCACAAACACATTCATCATGCCATACTCTACAATTATTTTTATAGATTTGGGACGGTCTATATTTGAACAGTCATAGATCATCAATAATCAATCGACAAGTCAAACTAGGATACTAAATGACACAACTAGTATATATTTTAAGATATAAGCAACAAGTTGATTGTTATACAAATAAGAGAATAATTAATAGGTAATAAGCAAGAGGAAAGATGAGAAGGGTAATAATGATATATTTCTACTGGATAATTTAACAGTGTTGTGGAAGTTAGGTGTTTAGCGGATTGATGGCATGGGGGAAGAAACTGTCCTTGTGTCTAGTTGTTTTGGTTTGCAATGCGCTGTAGCTCCATCCAGAGGGAAGAAGTTGAAACAGATTATGTCCGGGCTGTGAGGGGTCAATAATTATTTTCACAGTTCTTTTTTTCACTCGTGCAGTGTACAATTCTTCAATGGAGGGAAATACAATAAAATGAATCAAGTTATCAGAACATACATTGCTATTTAGTTAATTTAAAAAATATTGATGCTCTCTCTTAAAATAACTAAACTAAACTAACCATGATCTAACTATGACCTACCAGATTCTCTCCCACATTCTGTATTAGATTTATCAAATTTACTCTGAGATGCATAACCCAGAAATCTAAAGCTAAAAAGGATTTCTTCTTAGAGGATCAGTAAGAATTTCAGGGCATTTAATTAGCTAGTTCCAACTAGAAAAGCCAAAGATATTCTAGAAAAAAACGGGGGGGTATGTTGTCTTTACTTACATGCATTTGCTTATGAAATTAATTCAACAGTGAACCTTGTTTCAGGATCATGATGCAATAAAAATTAAATTAAATTCTAAGATTTCTGTGATTACAAGTAATCCTTGCAATTCTTATGAATAAAGTTGTTTAAAAATAAAGATATAATAAACCTTGGCAGATGAGAAGCCTTACTTCTTAGTATCTCCTGCACTGAAGATTTTACCTACCACGATAATGATAAATATTCAACCCAAAACATTTTCTCAGACAATTCTAACAGCCCAAGCTGTTTTCAAACATCTCAATGTAGATCACGTGACCTTGCGGATACTGCCGTGGTCATAAGTCTGAAGAATGGTCATAAAAATGGTTAGTGCCGTTGTAAATTCAAACAGTCACTAAATGAACTATTGTAAGTCAAGGACTAACTGTATATTAGTGCTTGGAAGATATTGATAATCTACCTTTATCTTCCACAGATAGAAGAAATATTGCTAGCACTATCCATGCTTGTGTCTCATCTGCTAATCCTATACCTCTGGAAATAAAAAGTCTGTTATAGCAGTCAGACTTATATACTGCTTCACAGTGCTTTTTAGCCCTCTCTAAGCGGTTTACAGAAATTACCGTATTGCCCCCAACAATCTGGATCCTCATTTGACCGACTTCGGAAGGATGGAAGGCTGAGTCAACCTTGAGCTAGTGGGACTCGAATTGCTGAACTTACTGGCAGCCGACTGTTAACAGAAGTGGAATGCAGTACTGCACTCTAACCACTGCGCCATACAGCTCCTAAACTGAAGTTATGAAAGGTTGATTATAAAGCTAAAAAAATGCATTGATGGTAATTTGCCTGTTTTCTGAAGATGGTGCTTTTTGTTGGTTAGCCTTTATTAGTATCAGGCAGTTGGGTATATTGTAATCTTTTTTGGGGGGAAATGAGCCTACGTCTCATTGGTGCCCAATGTTTTGAAATCTCAGTGGGCTTAGATGTGCCTGAATTTTCTATGAATTATTCTACCATTGGATTTTTTTAATGACAAGATAGACAAGTAAGAAATTGGTTTTATTATTTCAAGTTCATACACTCTCTCTTGCTCTTTTTATGTAACTTCTTTTTAATTTAACATTTTAATTAAATGTTTTACAGAATAAATTTAAGCAAGAAAAGATAAATGACATGAAACAAGAACAAAAGGGCAGAATGCAAATAGGTATTAAATTTTAAAATTTAATAAATAAATAAAATAAATAAATAATCAAGGAACCTAACATGTTAACAATAATCAATAGGTGTAAGTAAGTATATTTCCTGTGCATTGTTTTTAATTTTTTAATTGAAAACTGTTTTTTATTTAAAAAACCCACAGATTGAATTGGTATTTATTAATTTAAATGTTTAATATCAGTGCTAATCTTATAACCAACTTTGGGTGACTCCCAATTAGAAATTAAAACAACATACAAAACCATATTAACATTATACTACTAAATATATTAAAATATTGAAAACAACAGAAACCTGGTACAAATCAAACTTTGATTTGCTGATGTACAGCCATAATTATACTTATATAGTTATAATATATAATTTCTTACTTAATAAAACCAAATTTGGTTTACAGTTTAAGAACAGAGAAAATGGAATGTCATTTAGAATAGAATTTCAAGCAGTTCCAATGAGGGAAAAGAGCTCTATGGCACCATAAGAATGCTATATGAATATTTTAATGGACTCCAGCTTGTTCAGCTTTTTGTTAGATCCTTGGGGATTACGTCAGATGAGGAAATGTGTTTATCACATAGCAGTTATTGTTGAAGTCAGATAAGCTTGGCTGCCTAGAATTATTATAGCAAGTTGAGATTGTTTTCATTTCATAGATAGTCTCCTCCAGGGAATTTAGCAATATTTGCTGTTGAAAGTCTGAGGACACGGGGACTTTGTCTGCCATAGCACCTCATTTAGTCAAAATGTATCTTCTCTTCAAAAGACATCTAAACCCTTTTATATTCCAATTCCAATTATCAAGGAAAGATGACTTAAATGTGAAACATACCCCAATATTTCCATAGATGAAGAATAAAAAATAATGTGCAATAACTTTTTCAAAAAGCAGCTCTGCTGAAAAATGTTAAGTAAAAAAAGGAAAAAAATCAAAGGAAATCACCCCAAGAAAGTTTAAGATAAAGTTTAATTTTTTTTTGTCATGCACCATTAAAAAAAATATGTTTGCAAAAAGTCTGTGGCAGCAGCTCTGGAAAAATCATTATTTCCTTGCTGTTCTACTAAAGCCTCGACTTGCTAAATAAAAGCAGGATATGGTTCTGTTTGCTGGTCTTTAAAGTCTGCTGAGAATGCTGGACATTGTGTATCTGCTTTGAGAGTCAGTTCAGAGTTGTAACCTGTTTGCTAGGATGACTAAAGTGAAGACTCAATACTAGCACTGTCAAGATAAATTACAAGTTAGCATTTTGACATGTATTGCCTATGATATAGGACCCCAGAATCTGGCATAAAATTAGAAACCGATGCCTAATAGAGAAATGAAGAGGTGAAACCAAAGCTTGCAAATAACTCAAGGCAGAGGACATATCCAACACATCTTCCTCCCTTTCCCCCACAACAACAACCCTATGAGGTGACTTGGGCTGCAAATTCATCACTTTAACTTACTGTTCTTTATCCAATTATTTCAGTATTTATAGTATAGGAATCGGACAATAGTACATTCTTAGCGCCTTGTTTAAACTTTAAGGATAAATTAGTGAATGGCCATAGGTAATAAAACAAAACTTTCATCATGCAGCTTAAAACAGTATATTAAAATATGAATTCTCTACCACCCATCAAACACTTTCCAAACACTTTGAGGAACATCATATCCAAAACACTTTCCCCGTTTGTCCTTAATTCTTTCTAACCCTAAACGCAGCCAGATAAATAAAGTAGCTGAACTCTTGTCATAGAAAGGAGCTGTTCCTCCAATTGAAGAATATCAACAGGAATAAGATGCAAGGAGAAAAATACTGTATCTGTCTGCAGCAGGACCAGAAAAAAAATGACAATGGGAATATTAACTCATGTGGAATAGAATTTAACTTTTACATCTTACAAAACGTCATAATCTATTTAGTCTCCTCTCCATGAGGCATACATAATAACTGCACGATCTACTTCATCTAAAAGCTTACAAAATTGAAGGCAGTAAAAGCAAAGTCAATGAAAGCCACATAAAATGTCCTGAGAAGATGTGGAATAAATGTATTTGTAATTTGAGGGCAGGTATGATCAAAGATACTTGGGAGATTTTCAAACTTCTTCAGAGTCTTCCAATAACTCCTAATAAAATGGTCAACAAACCTATAGGTATTTATGACTCAAATTTGAAATTCTGACCACCAGTCGTCGTCATCCCCCGCAATCATGTGATCACATTTATGGCCATCTGTAGCATCCTACAGTCGCATAGCCATTACAAATTTTTTTGCTAGAAATTAACATTTACATGGACCCCTCACACCCTGGACATAATCTGTTCAAACTTCTCCCCTCTGTACGATGTTACAGAACATTGCAAACCAAAACAACCAGACATAAGGACAGTTTCTTCCCTCATGTCATCAACCTACTAAACAGCTGACTTAATGCGGAGGGTGTCAACGAACCTATGGCATGTGTGCTGCTCGGACTTCTTCTTCAGCGGCAGCGAGGCACTTCCCCATCATCCGGGTGGCTTCTCCAGGGGGCGGAGGGATGCTCCCCAGTCACCCAGATGGCTTTTCGGTGGTCGGTGGGGCACTCCCCAGCCGCCCATGCTCCTGTCTGTGGTGGGTCTCTCCTCAGCTTGCTACTAAATAAAATGTTTTCTAACTTTCCTGGGCGAAGGTGCGTGTGCCGGCAGAGAGGGCTCTGCGTGCCGGCTGTGGCATGCGTGCCACAGGTTCGCCATCACTGCCCTAGACCCTCCCCTGAGGTGATCCACCCATCGCAGAACCACCGCAAGCCTTTATAAGCAGAAGAACACCAACAGTGACATCCCTCAAAAAAAAAAATCCTAGCCTGATGGCAAAATGTTCGGAAACCAACCCACAAGCTCGGAGAACGAACTCCCCCCTCCTCAGGGACCCACCTGTGACTGTTTGGTCGATGATTAACCAGGAGAAATGCTATTTTGAGAAAGATCAATAATCCCTTGAAAAGCGACACTTCCTCGTCTCTGGGAAACTTAAGCAAACCTCAAAGTTAAAATTAAGTTTGCATCCCCTCCCCCCTTTGCTGAGCAGATTGAGATAAACCAAGTGGGATATAGGAAATAGTTTTAATTTCAACTAAGGTCGGTCCCAGCTGATATCATGTCAGATTACACTGTGTGCTTGTCGAAGGCAAAGAACTGGTTTCATCCTTGCCTCTCCTTATTTTTCTAGAACCTGCTTTCTGAAAATATAAGACCTCATAAAGCAGAATAGAGGGAAATCAGCATAATAAAGCATAGGCATTAAATATATTGGGGAACCTGGAACCCCTAGAGAGCGCATCCCCAGGTGGTGGACAGGGGACGCCCTACCCAGTATGACCTCTATCTTGTATAAAGGTTGTACCGGCAGGATGGAGGGAAATTAAATACCCCCCCATGAACCGTCTGGGGGAGGCAGCTGGTTAACCAGTGTCGACTGAAGGCGGAGGCCATATTGACCGGAACGGCTCCAGAAAAACAGCACATGGTGTGATGGTGGTAACCACCTGAACAGCATATGCACAGTGGCATAGAAAGCAAAGGGGAGACTAAGACACTATATATTTCCCAGGAAAATCATGTCCATGGCGGCAAAATCAAGCGACGGCTCCGAAGAAGAAGATCATCATGGCTTCAAAATCCGGGGGACCAGTTTGGACTCGACCCAGTGGCCCTTTTCCGTCTGGCTGTCAATAAAGATAGGATCGCCAACATGATCGCCGACATCTGATGATGGACATGGCCCAAGAAGAAGAAGATTAAATATGCATCCTAGAGGCAACGATTCCTAAAAGCAGGTTGCTTTATTCTAGTCCCTCTTTTTCTTATTCAGCACAGGGAGTCCTTGACACAAAGGGGCTTTTTTTCCCCAAAAAAGGCAACAGGACATCCTTAGTTTTTTCTCTTTGAAAACATTTTGTTTCTCATCCAAGAAGCTTCTTCAGTTCTGAAGATTTACAACGTCTTTGCGCTGCAAAAGTAAAATGCAACATATGCCAAAGCATCTATTATATTCCCAAGCTTTCCAAGCACGGGTCCAAGGTACAAGTGCAGATTAGACAAAACCAAGGTCAAAAACAGGTAACCCGTGAGAGGGACCTTGCAGTCTTGGTGGATAATCAATGAAACATGAGCCAGCCGTGTATGGCAGCTGCCAAAAAAGCTAATGCAACCCTTGGTTGCCTAAACAGAGGCATAGAATCAAAATCATGTGAAGGATTAGTATTGCTTTATAAATCCTTACGCAACTGGAGTATAGCATCCAGTTTTGCAAAAAAAAGATGTTGAGGAATGCTGGATCCAAGGGGACTGCTGGATAAAGCTTGGGCTCTTTGCAGTCCATGGGAGCCTGCTGGTCAAGCCAAGGCTCCAGAATGTCTGACCCTAATTGGTGTCAGTCAAATGGTCAGCAGATGTTAGGAGCTGTTGACCCCCTGCCATCTACTCAGACATTTGGGAAACCTGTTGGATTGACTCTGTGATTGGCTGTTGCACCAGCCCAAAATGTATTATAAAAAGTCTCTGAGAAATCAGCCGTTGCTGGCTACATCGTTACTTGTAAATAAACGCTGTTTGGATTCACTGAGACCTTGTTCCTTCTTCTTCCTTGCGCAATCGGACCCAAGCCCCTCAGATTCAACAAGGAATGTGCAGAGAAGAGCAACTAAGATTTACTCAAGGCCTGGAAGCTAAAACATATGAAGAACAATTACAGGAGCTGGGCATGGTATAGGGCAGTGGTGACAAACCTATGGCAAACATGCTGCAACAGGCACACAGAGGCATCTCTGCTGGCGCACGAACCAAGTCACCCCAGCATTGCCCCAGAGCTGAGCATGCTCAGAAAGGAGTAGCAATGTCAGGCGATGATGTCACAGGGACATGAGCATGCTCAGAAAGAGAGTAGTGGTTCCAGGCGATGACATCACAAGCCGTGACTCATTAGTCTGAAGCTTGGCCCGCCCCGCGGTAGAGCCCAAAGGTCGGCCCGCTCCATGGGAGAGTCCAGAGCTCAGCCCGCTCCACGGGGGCGCCTGAAGCTTGGCCCGCCATGCGGGAGTGCCCGAAGCTCAGTCCTGAGTTAGGGCCGGTTGCCGAGCAGTATGAACAGTATGTTTTTATTTGTGTGTGCGTGTCTGTGTGTCTCTCATTCTGTGTATGTTTGTGTGTGCTATTTATAGGGGGTGGGGGCACCGAGGATGAGTTTGTAGCGCCAAGGGGGCGTTGGACTGAAAAAGTTTGGGAACCACTGGACTAGAAGCATCCCAAGGTCCCATCTAGCCTTATTCTGATTGAAATGATTGATTTCCAGTCTTGAACATAATTCCTTCCTTTTCTACCTTAGTTTAGGAATACATATTCTTAAAATCTTACAGAACTGAAGAAGCTTCTTGAATGAGAAGCAAAACATTTTTTTGGGAAAAAAAAGTGCAGAAAGTCTTTTGGAAAAAATAATAATAAAGCCCCTTTGAGATAATGATGACCTGGATGATTGAGACTCTGTCTAGACAGATAGACCTTGACTCGTGACTGTCTGGGGGAATTCTGGGAGTTGAAGTCCACCCCTATTTAAAGTGGCTAAGATTGAAAAACATCGACCAAGGCTAGCAAACGCTAGACTAGATTTGAAAAGTGAATTGGTATTATTATTATTATTTTCCCCAGAACACCTGAAATACGAATTGCCTACTGGAAGCTGCCCCAATCAATTACTTAACTAAATGTGACCATTTCTTGATTAACCTGTAGGTGAATTCTTAACAGTCCCGAGAATATGTAATCTGCTTGCCATCGATGAACTCAGCCCCCCTGTGCAGGGGAAGGAGACATTTTCTCCAGATTTGCATTCTCTGCTCACAGTCACTTTTCGTCAATTCTCTCTCTCTCTCTCTCTGCTTGTTAAAACTTTTATGTTTCCAGAGGAAATCAGGAAGCCTTATGCATCTGTCAGCATCACTAATTCCATCAAAGATTTCTCATTATTCATTGTTGGCAGTTTAATTTCCTTCACTCGCCTTCTCTAGAATAAGCCCCAGTTTTAATTACTGAGCTTCTCATCTTCCAAATGGAGTGGATTCCTCCTTTTTTTTCCCCCTGAAAAAAAAGTAGGGGTCATTTGGCACGCATCTAGATTAGTCAGTCATCGGTCAACTAGGCTGGCTAATTAAAGCAATAGAAATTAAAGCTGAAAGCTCAACTTGTCAAAGTTATGACAGCCGTGCACCTGCAAAAGTAGTGGGCATTATCAAGTGCTCAGTCTTGATTTGTAATTCCTTTCATTTCTACTTTAGCTTAGAAATGCACAACAGTTTAAAGAAATGCTACCACAGTAATATGTGCCTCCTTTTTAGTACAGTACTAAAAAGGAGGTAAATAAGAAGAAAATACCCTATGAATTTAAGTATGCCTTAAAATCTGTGAAATTTCAATGGAAGTTTAATCTGGGCACAGCAGGGAGGGTTCGGGGATCGTCGTGCGGAGAAGACCTCAACAACTAGGGTTCCCCATTGAAAGGTTATGTGGGAGGGGTAATTACGGCGATAGCGGGGGACCGGATTTGGGGAAGGGCGCATGCCCCTGCTGTTTACAAGTGCTGGCGCTCTCTGACCCCCAGGTCTCTCCCTGTGGTCTAGGTGGTCCAGGCATTCAGGACCCGGGTCTGCGACTGGTGTTGTGCAACTCCAGATCTGTGGTGAATAAAGCCCCCCCTCCTCATTTGTCACTTGGCACAGGAGGGGGGCACAGACCTGGTGGGGATTATGGAAACCTGACTGGGCCAAGAGGGGGGAGCTCCCCTCGTTGAGGTGTGCCCGCTGGGTTTTCTTGCATTCCATCAGCCGCGGGCCTAGGGAAGGGGCGGGGAGTGGCAGTCCTTGTTAAGGAAGGACTTGCTCCAAGAGAAGCCACTGTTCCTCAGATAGCCGGTTTATTTTTATTTATTTTTATTTATTTTTATTTATTTTTATATCGTCCTTCTCCCCGAAGGGACCCAGGGCAGTGTACAGCCATCAAAAAAACAATAAGGACCACAAAAATACAATTCAACAAGACAACACCATTATTAAAACAATTTAATATATATATAAATTTATAAGGGCAGAAATTTAAAAAGCTGGAAAATATATCCAATTTAAACTCGATCTGAGAATTTAAAATGTATAAAATATCTAAAAATCATTTTAACTAGCAGAGAGGTAATGTGAGTCAGGACAGGCCAGCCTGAATGAAAGATGTGATTTTATGGCACGGCGGAAAGCACGGAGGTCCGAAATAATATGGATCTCTGGGGGGAGGTCGTTCCAGAGTGTGGGAGCAGCCACAGAGAAGGCTCTCCCCCTGGGGGTCGTCAGCCGACATTGTCTGGCTGACGGCACCCCGAGGAGGCCCTTTCTATGATAGTGTACCGGTCGGCGGGAGGAATTTGCTGGCAGAATGCGGCCCTGTAGATATCCAGGTCCTAAGCCATGGAGCGCTTTAAAGGTCATAACAAGCACCTTGAAGTGCATCCGGAAACCCACTGGCAACCAATGCAGCTCGCGCAGGTGGGGGCCACATGGGTCCTGCCAGTGGCTCCCATAACTCCCAAATGGCAGCATTTTGCATCAGTTGGAGCTTCCAGATGCGACCCAAGGGGATCCCCATTTAGAGAGCATTACAGTAGTCCAGACAGGCCATGACGAGTGCTTGAGTGACCGTCCGCATGGCATCACAATCTAGAAAGGGACGCAACTGGCACACAAGGCGAACCTGGTAGAAGACCCCTCTGGTGACGGCTGCCACATGATCTGCTAAGGACAGCCGTGCATCCAGGAAGAC
>JANHFO010000693.1:32541-45771 GCA_032468095.1 Pareas carinatus
ATGACAAAAATTGAGAAATAAACTCATCCATGTTCCTGTTTTTTTTAAAAAAAAAACACAATCTTATTTCTTGGGAAGAGATGTAAATGTACTTCCACCATGTGTGGTCTTAGCCTCAGTTACAATGCAATTGGAAGAATGAGAAGGAGATGTGCTGTTTAGATCAGAGGTCTCCAACCTTGGTCCCTTTAAGGCTTGTGGACTTCAAGTCCCAGAATTCCTCAACCAGCTATGCTGGCTGAGGAATTCTGGAAGTTGAAGTCCACAAGCCTTAAAGGGACTAAGGTTGGAGATCTCTGGTTTAGATGCAGAGAAACTGACTTTCTATGTTATCTTGCTTGATTAGGTCAGAGGCCCATCTAATCTACTGTTTTGCCATATCATTGTAGTTATTTAAAGGGTTTAAGTTTAAAATATTGTATTTGTTGTGATGGGAAAATAAGATGTATAAATGCTGGTAGAAAGATAATGAGTAATATGCTGTTATGGTTTGACAAATGAATGTAAAAAAGGCAAAAATTGGTGCTTAAGAGTGGTTCGGTCTACCTTGTTACATAGAAATAAGAATGTAGCAGGACAAATGCAGTGGGAATGGTTATTTAAGAAGTTTATGTGATAAACCAAGAAGAAATCAGTTGAATAAGAAATGGGTGCTAAATGAATACGGATTCAGTATAAAAGTGGGTATGAAAGAATATACAGCGCAATTAGTTTTAGAGAATATAGAGGAAGAAATTATTGGATGGAATTTGAGACCTTAAAAAAAAAATAGAAATTTAAAAAACAAAAGGAAACATACGAAGCAGTGTATGTAAAAGTAAGAATGGCTTGCAAAAATGGAAAGGTTTAAATTTTATCTTAATTTAAAATATTATCTCCTATATTATATTGTCCATATATCTTACGCACACTATTTAAAAAGCAAGAATTGCTCAAATGACCTAGTATTACACCAAGAAACCAAAATAAGCAGCTAACAAGCTTATCCTGAGGGCAGTCATTGCCAACTGTGATATCTGCTGCCATTTTCTCAGAATTTGAAGGTTGTAAACTATAGGTGTCAAACTGGCGGCCCTCAGGAGGTTTCTCCACGTCTTCCAATCTTCCACTATGTGATAAGAAAGCAGTTATCATAAGCAGCAGATCAGATCAAAACTTATACATTTCTGATGAATACTCACAGATAGATTCTCTTCCTCTTTCTCCCAGATATCGATCAGCTTTCTCATAAATTGTGCAGCATTTCAGCCTCCAAAGTGCTTCAGAGTTTATGAGAGGCAAAATATAACCCCTCCCTGCAATATTTTGAATTAGAAGTGCCTTTCCCAGGATATAGTAGCTGTTCTTCCCAACTTTCCAAAGAACTTGAAAACAAAGACTACATTTATTTATAATTTGTGTGTTTCTTTAATTTGTGTGTTTAATCTGACAATTGAATACTTAATTTTTAATAAAAATAAGGATTGGGTTGTACATTTAATGCTGAAATCACAAGAGTATTTAAGTTATTACAGACGATTGACTGGCAATTTGAAATGAAACCAATAGGTCTTTATTATAAACATATCAAAAGAACGGAGCTGCTTTTGTTGAATAGCGAAACACCTTGGGGGCTAAATAAAAGTTATAGATCTATTATGACTGATAGCTTCTTGCCCAACTGAGAAGAAATTAATTGAGAAGTACTATTTTTTTCATTCTGATCTTGGAGTGGAAAGTTTGTATGGAAGGCAGTTATTTTTTTGCCCAAACCCATCATCAGGAGATATACTTGATTGATTTGTGGTTTTATGATAAGCTTGTATGACTTCCCTAACAAAGCAGGTGTTCAAATAGTAGGCAAACCCAGTGCTTTTATGCTACAGATATTTCAAAAACAAGGTTGTGGATCTTGCTCATTTTGCATTATAATGGGTGTTTGTTTTAGAAAAGCTTATTGGGTTTATATTGATAAAGGTTCCAAAGCCAAGAAAACAGTATTTTATCATTTCTACTTTGCAGGGCACTGTTTTCCTTGATATTTAAGACGAACATTAGAGGGGGAATGGATTCTGAAATATTTTGACTCCTAACATATGCAGGTTCAATACTTTGTACTCGGTTGATTCATTCACACACATGCAGCTGCTCACAAATGTTTTGGATACAGGACATTCCTAAATCTAATAAATGCATCAATAAAAGCTTAAGCTGCTTTTGTGTATTGAAAATCTGGGGTAAATACACTTGTTTTTAACCAATTTACCATAAACGTTTGCTAAATGTTTATGGAAACTTGGTTGTATGAGAAGTTTGCGGAAGACATTTCTTAAATTGCATTATATGACAAGTTTTGTGTACAAAATTGCCATTCCCCTCCTTCAACCATTTAGTATGAGACTGACTCAAAACCATACAGCATTTTACAAGGTACCCAGAATATGGGATAATGGGATAAGGCAACAGCCCTCACTCCATAGATCACTGATAAAGATTTCCTGAGCTCTTATCTATATATGGAAATTATCATAAGTCCCATCCAGTTGCTTTAACTCTAGTTTCTAGTATCAATGAAAATCATCTCCTTTACTGAGGTTTGCGTTAAGAATTTATTAAAATCTCAATAACTGACCTGAAAGGAAGTCCAGGTCATAGGTGCAACTATACATTATGACGTATTTTCTGGAAGGGGGCAAGTGCTATGCACCTCTGAGTGTTCTTGCTTCTTTTACTTCTGGCTCTGAGTAACTGAAGCTGTAGAAGAACGGCAACTATTTTCACTCTATCTGCAGTGTCTATTTTGTGCGATGTTATCATCATCATCATCGTCGTCGTCGTCGTCGTCGTCGTCGTCTCAATGTATATGGCTGCCCATTTCAAATTCAATGAACAATAATTACAATATAAAAATTAAAAAACATATTTTGCAATAAAGGTGAAAACAAATTCATCCATAGCAAATTAGTTTGACTAGAGCTTGGGTTCAGCCATGCCTTCAAATCCCCAGACCAGTGATGGCGAACCTATGGCACATGTGCCACAGCGGGCTCATAGAGCCCTCTCTGTTGGCATGCAAGTCAAGTTTCCCCAGCATCGCCCTAGAGGTGAGCATGCTCAGAGGAGAGTAGCAGCACCGGGCAATGACATCACAGGGCCATGCACATGCTCAGAAAGAGAGTAGTGGCGCCAGGCAATGATGTTGTGAGCCGTGACTCATTAGCTACGACTCGTCTGGGAACTCGGTGCATAAAAGGTTCGCCACCACTGCCCTAGACATTATGACAGAACCATGTATGTAAGACCATGCAAAAGGGACACACTAATCTTGAGGTGGGGGTTTCTGGATTTCTCAGCTTGATATCTCTGCTTATAGAGCAATTAATTTGATGTATGGGGAAGTCTCTCCTTATAAATACCTGCTAGCCATTCCTAGGGCTTACAAGACAAGGCTTGCTCTCTCTCTTTTTTTGCTGTATGCCTTGGGAAGATGGTTCTAAAAGGCAAAAGCTCTTACATTAATCTTCCTACATCTTCTCTCAACAGAGACAAATGCATCTCCTTCTGTGACTGTGACTGCTAACGACTACGGAAGAACAACTGAAATGCCAGCTTGGATTAGCATAGCAAAGCAAAAGCAAAGGATTATTGAACAAGACCTCAGCAAAGAAGAAAAGCCAGTGGGACAGGATAAAGCAGATGCAGAAAAACAAATAAAAGAGAAGGAAACAATGGAGGTATATAATTTACCAGGGGTTGATTTGTGTGTCATTTCAAAGGCATTTCTTTTAGTTTTGTTGATCAGTTTTCTAAGCCCTGATATAGACTTTTTAATCAAATCAGCTAAAGCTGTTCCGCTTCTGAGAATTCAGCCAGTAATGATGACAGATGTGGTTATTTATTTATTACATTCTGGCAAAACCAGACAGTGGAAATGGTGTGCCAATCTATATTCCTTACAGTTTGCTTAGGCTAGTTAAGAATTTGAATTCCCTTATAAGCCAAACTTTTTAGTTATTAATGGTTTAATATAAACCATTCCCTTCCTCTCTTAGCATTCCCACAGATACATGCAGGAAAACAAACCTTTATGACATCATACAAAGCTCTTCTGATGCTAAGTGAGAACTCTGCTTTTTATGGTCTGCCACTTTCTATTCCAACTGAATTTGTATCCCAACTTATCTCAAACCTTGAATTTTCCAAATGCGGCTGCTTTAATGTGATTAGGGACAGGTCAATCTGTTTTTCACCTGAGACACTTTTAGATAAGTTTTTCCTTCTATGTCAGTGCAGCTTTGTGAATATTAAAATTATCTTTAAGTGGTTGTATTAGATACTTTACTTCTTTCATTCTGTAAATGTGTATCTGTTGAACACTTACTTAAAGAAACAAAGTGTACGTTCGAATTAGACATCAATTTTAAGTTCCCCAGTGTGTGACTCTTGAATGTGGCTATTACAGCCAATACACCACACAAGTTGAACAAACTGACAGCTCTCCTGATCTCTGCAAGGGGAAGAGATATTGTTTCTCAGGACAATGCTACAAAAGAGAAGGCACATGTCCTGAGTTCTGCCAGGACTACTTAATATAAAGATCCAAAGCATCCTGCCATGACAATTTGATGAGGTGAACAGAAACAATTGGGGAAAAGTGGTCCCACAAATAAAGTTCCAGCAGGATTTTATAGGAGACAGCCAGCATCTTGAAGTTCATTAGGAGCCAGTGCAGTTCACAGAGTCCTGGTATTACATGAGCATATCATGAGATGCTCAAGAGTATCTTCACTGCCAAAGAAGTTGCATCTTTAAAATGCTCTTCAACGACAGTCCCGCATATGGAACAGGATGTCAGGCCCAAGAACCAAGTAGAGATTCTTCTAAGCAAATTTATTTTTCACATCTATAGACAGAGTCTTGCTAAACTGAAGCAAACTACTCCCTACATGAAGCATATACTCTGGGAACTATTAGGAAGGGATTGTCTTTAATCTCTTTTTCTCACACAAACTATCTGAACTGAGTTGCCTCTTATTCCTCGGCAGTGTGCTTCCTCCATCCTGGGAATCCAGACTACATTCAATCACACATTATATTAGTTCAAATGGGGGGGATCACCATGGCATGATCTAGAAAAGGGTGCAATTGGCACACAAAGTGCATTTCTGAAAAGGCCTCTGGACCACAACTGCCACATGCTTCTCAAGCAGGGCCCATGAGTTCAAGAGAAATCCCAAATTGGGTACCAAAACTGTCTGCGGGAGTGTAACCCCATTTAAAGTTAGATAGAAAATATTGGGGGCAGGGGCGCAGCCAGTTTGACTTACCAAACATCCTCTAAACACTGAAAAATATCTTGAGAATCATTTAGGTTCTTGGATAAGTGGATATCACCACTGTACCTTGCCTATGTTATCTCAACTATGTCATTGGATGACCTTACTCAGTGGCTTCATGTAGATGTTTAATATGGATGAGAAAAAAATAGATCCCTGAAGCATTCCACACAGCAGGGATCTACCGTTTCCCCGAAAGTAAGACATCCTCTGAAAATAAGACCTAATTACAGTTTTACCTCTCACTGAAATATAAGGCATCCCCCGAAAATAAGACCTCCCCCATAATAAGGCCTCGAACTTCCGGTTCTGGGCGGCCTCGGTGGAAAAATAAGACCTCCCCTGAAAATAAGACCTAGCACATCTTTGGGTGCAAAAATTAATATAAGACAGAGTCATATTTTCGAGGAAACAGGGTAGTACTAGACCTTCTACTGCAACCAACTGGAATTGGTCCTGGAGAAAGGAAAACCACTGTAAAAATATGCTTCCCACTCCCAATACTCTGATACCGTTCAGAGGTGTACTATGTTGATGGTATCAAAAGCTACTGAGAGATCAAGGAGGGTTGGAATTGATTTATTACTCCCATCCCAGTCCCACCAAAGATTATCAAAAAGTGTAGTCAATGTCATCTCAGTAATGTAATAAGGTCTGAACACTTGATTAAAAAGGCTCCAAATAATAAATTTGTAAAGGAGTAAGCAGGGTTATAATAGCTATTGATAGATCTGTCTTTCATGAATTAAATTCCAATTATCAAGTCTTATGATAATAAATTCTACAGGTCAATTATGTGTGAAGAGCACAGCAACTATAATATGTAACAGGATAATGCCAGAGATGAGCAGGAGAGCCACTTCTGCTGTTTACTTATGTGTTGTTTTGTTAACTCTGCTCATATTCTCTTTCCAAATGAATCATTTAAAACTTTACTCATCGTCTCTTTGTACTTTTATTTAGGAAGCAGGAAGGCAGCAGTCAGATTTGCCTCAGAACACAGTGTCACCTTTCCCATTCATAGCTTCTGCTGCAGAAACAAAGAAAGAGATGAAGCTGGAAATGCAAGAGTCTTTGCTAAAAAATAGCTTGTCATCCCATCAGAACCCTGGTATGAAAAAAAGTAGCCTAAATACTGATCTACTCTTGTTCCACAGTATGCACGGTTCCCACATTGTACTAAGCCATAATTGGCTTTGGCTTGGCATGCAGTATAGACAGTCCTCGGCTTACAGGGGTTCATTTTGTGACTATTCAGAGCCACTGAAAAAGGTGACATGATCATTTTTCACACTTACGACCGTTCCAGTATTCTCCATAGTCACATGATCAAAATTTTGATGGTTGGCAACTGAGTCATATATATATGACGGTTGCAGTGTCCCGGGATCATATGATCCCCTTTTGTGACCTTCTTACAAGCAAAGTCAACGGGGCAGCCAGATTCACTTAACCGAGTTACTAACTTAATGGCTACAATGATTCACTTAACAGCTGTGGCACAAAAGGTCATAAGATGAGGCAAAATTCATTTAACAATTGTTTCACTTCGTAACAGAAATTTCTTGGGTTCAGTTGTGGTTACAAGTTGAGGACTACCTGTTATCAGTTCAGTCAGCTGTGGGTAATTAAGAAAACTGTGGCTAAACATGCCTTAACACAATATGTAGACCCATTCACTATTACTATAGTACTTTTCATTTGCTATTTATAGAAGCATTGTTTTGTGCCTAAGTCACGTGCCATTAAGACACTGTTCATATACAGGCTTCAAACATGTAACCAAGAGTATAAAGGTGCTTTCTGTGAATGGATCTGCAGTTATATATGGAATCTTGTCAAATCCACATGGACTGAAGATCCAGTGTTCAAGAATCTAATTTGGTTTCTGCGGCCTATGTAAAACATTCTTTTTATACAGATTTATTTTCTTTATTATGTTTAGAAAACATTAATTCACTAACAACACTCCATGGGATGAATCCGACATTTAGTGCTAAAATACATTTGTAGACAATATAAAAATTGTATTCATCGTTTATTTTCACAGACAGAATTCTTAACCAGCCTTGCCTAGTAGAATCTCAGAGGTTTAGCAGATACTACTGAACATTGAGTTTCTAAAAAAAAAGGATTCTCAGACTAGGATCTGTAGATCCCCGATGATCCACAAGATCTTTTAAATGATCTGCTACATCTCCCTACATTCATTGGCCAGTCAGTTTGTCCCTCAGTTCCTGTTTTTCCTGTACATCAACCATCATCAGCTGGCCATCCTTTTGGAGATTTTAGTACTCAGATTTCTATCGAAGAACTTTTCATGTCGGATACAATTGTGATAAAAGCTATGATACAGCATGAAGTCCAAAAAAACAATGTTCCATAAAGGCTTAATTTGGGATTAATATTTTGGTTGAAATATTAAATGGGTATTCCGCATACTTTCAGATATTTATTTGATGCTTCACAATTGCAGGCTTGAGAAATACTGTAATGGAAACTTTTTTCCCTCCATATGCAGCTCAGTCAACATTGCCGATTGAAAAAGGAGATGTAAAGCCACTTATGAAAGTTGGTCATGCTCCAGATCAACCCTCATGGATGGAACTTGCCAAAAAGAAATCTCAAGCATGGAATGACATGCCACAGAGGAAAAAGTAGATAAATAATTCTGTACTGTTTTACACATCCACATCAGCACTCATCAGTGCATCAAATGTTTTAGCAAAACAAAAATGCTGATTTTTCAATCTAAACTGAGTGATGAATTGATAATAAACCTACGGTACACCAAAGAGGCCACAATGCAAGAGTTTCAGAAACATCATCACATTTGTACAGTACTATAGGACAATTCTTGAAAATGGCTACAAGCAATTTAGCTTGGGCAAGAAATAATGAAGGTGAAAAAATATTACTTAGTGTGTTTCGTTTCATTTTTTTTTCACCCATACAATGTTATGCCATGAATATTGTTAGAAGATTAACTAAAAATTAGGTAACGGTTGCTTTAATATAGTGAGAATAATTGTCCAATCAAAATGTCTTTGCTGAGCTAGACAATTACAGCAGACTAGAACAAGAATATCTTTTCAGACATACAGGAAAAACATTTTAATGTGATTGTTTGAATGAATGAAAATGAAAAACAGGTTTTAACAATTGCTTCCTAAAGTGAAATTAGAGAATAGCTAAGATACCTGTGGTTTAGATCCCCTACCTTTCCCAATAGATGAAAACTTCTCTCTAAACAAGAGGTTGTCTAAGGGTACCGATTAAGGCATCCTTGAGCAAGGTGTTGACTTTGGCCATCAGCTTTGAAGGTACGAGAACTATATACCCCTTCCTGAGGAAGCCATCATTTGAACCAGCAATATTAGATTATTTTTTGTCCTGTTTCCAATCTTCTCCTTTTAGAGTAGGTTCTTAAGAAGAGAGTGGACCCTATAGGAAACCCTAGAAGAAATGGCTTATCTGAGTGTTTTTTCAGTTGGATTTCAGACCTGGATATGTTCTGAATTCAGATTGATGCTTCTTGTGGAACTAAAATATGGGTAGTGCAATGCTCTGATCCTGCTGGAACTATCATGGCACTGTCATGGACCACTGCCTGGAGTTGGGAGTGGGAGACACTATTTTATATAAATCAACTAATCTCTGCTTATATTGTAGAAATGCTATTGAATGAAAATTATAAACAGTTGGGCTATTATTGGACTCTTCTTGCCTTTCAAGCAATTTAAGTTACTATATATTGAGATATCCATGCATAGTGAAAAGTGCTAGGTCACTTTTGGACTGAAAACTTTGTTTTATTATGTATTATATTAACCATTTCTATTTCTTGAATTGCATACAGTAATGTTATCTTTCTTATTCTGGCTTTCATTCCTATAACATGATAATTTCTTATGTTAAAGTTCTTTGTGACTTACTTCTCAGTAGTACCATTTGGAATTGTACCCTACATTTTTAACATCTGAATTTGTTTAAATATTGTGTAGAGAACTGTAATAAATTTTTAAGTCCAAAATACCATGTGTGAACAAAGTTGATTGTTGTCTTGTTTCAACCTCACAGCACAGTTGCTAGGTGAGAATAGCAATTTATTCAAGGCTGAATAGATAATTGATAAACAAAGAAAAGAATGTAAATCAAAACAGAGTCTCTGGGAAGGAAAGCTTCCCTGGGTAATTTTGCAGAAGAGAAGTCAAAATTCAGTGCAATTTTCAGTTTCTACTGTGAGTCATGGCTGAATGAACATCTCTGTGAATGAACAGTAATGACAATTGCTGTGTAGAATTAAAGATGGGGCTCAGAAAGTCTCCAGAGAAGAAGAGAATGGAAGATCACCCACAGGTCCTCTGAGTGGAAGCTCTTCATGAGGAGATCATAAAAAAAAACAGTCTCCTGTTGGTCTGATGCCTGAAGCTAAGGGAGATGACCTCTTTGCTTTCAGCAGAAGTGGAGCTTTTAATAAGGACACTAAACCAGGCAAATTTATTTTCTAGTCACATTTGGAAATGTTCAATTTAACTATTTTATGGATAATAGAGACCTTCAAACGGGGAGCTTAATTTGACACCTAGTGAATGTTACCTTCTTCTTTGGATTGAAGACATTTTAAGACGTAAGAATTTTAAATAATATACAATTGAATTTATATCCACGAAATAGCTTCCAGCCTTTGCATGTCTATTGAGAAACAATAGCACTGCAGTCAGTGTGCCACCATCAATAAAAGTGTACATAAGAACGCAGGCTTAATATTAAAATACAAACTCGTGTGTGCAAATTTGTGTGATTGCTATAGCGTGACCTTCAAATATTTGAAATAAATAGTTTAAAGCCTCATGTATTTACCACTAGAAAAACTATGTATGTGCTCTAAAGACTCTTTATTTTATATTATTTGCCTACTATCAGATAGTTTATTTGAATTTTCCATTTCCTTGCATACATTGGCAATCTTCCCAGAACACCTATGAGTGAATTACTCTAAAACAGCTTAAAGGGAGGTCAATCAGGGAAAGACAGACTATTTTGTCTTCCCAGAAGCAGTGATATAAATAAGCATTGCTTCAGTAGGCTAGGTGGATAATTTTTTTGGGGGGAAAGCAATCTTAGACCATCAAACACCTGGTAGGTTTATAAATGCTGACTGTCAGCTTTCCATCCACTGGTGCAGCATATTGCCACTGCTTCAGAGGTTTTGAAACTGATTCCATCTCAGCCTGTTCTACTTGCTCTTGTCATTCCTTGGTTACTGACAAATAATACACAGCAAGAAAGACAACTGCCTAAACATTTTCCTGTTTAAAACTTAAGTCTAGAATAATTTTAAAGCCTCAATCCTGTGACATCATGTCTCCCCATGCTCTATGAAATCATTAAATAAGTTCTTCAAGTAGATCAGAGAATCCAGAATTCCCCTCTATTTACGGACAGTAAAAAAAGTAGAAAGTAGTGGTTAATAGTACAGGGTGATCTTCCCATCTGCCACAAGTCTGCTAATAATTTAATAAATTTACAGACACCTCTAAAATTCTATTTCCACTTTGTCATTATGGGGTACTGAATGTAGATTAGCGAGGGAAAAAATGAATTTCAACCATTTAGAATCAGGATGCAGCATAACAAAACTGACAAAAATGAAGAGGGTCTGAATACTTCCTGAATGCACTGTATGAGATTAATTTGCATCACTAGGATGCGATCAATAATGGAAAATCTTCCTGTTACTAAGATTAATGTGCAAATAGATCCTGAATGGGAATTCTGACTTTCAGGGCAGAAAGCTTCTTTGCCATAGGATTGTTTTCTGTGTTTGTTTTGCTGATAGGAAAAAGGTGAAAAGCTTTCATCAAACCCATTCTGGAACTGAGCACATTCTAGCAGCATGGTACAAAAGGAAGCACTTGACTATTGAACAGGACCCTTTTGAACCTGAGGAGCAAACACAGCTTCTGATTTAATCTTTTCTTTAGAAAAAATACAACCACACATTTTCCTTCCAGGCCACCTGGCATATTGTAATCATTATGGTTAAGCACACATTCCTTGATTGAGTTAGTCAGGAAAAGACAAACATCTTGCGATGCCACCTTACATTCACAAAACTGATAAACAATGGCTGTATCCCAGATTGGGAATATGCACCTCCATCTCAAACAGAAGGACCTGGTTTAGTACATATTCCCAAACTCCTCTCTTTCTGTAGTTGGAAAAATGTCTCTCCAGGCTTTGCTTTCCCCACATAGCCTCCAAATCTAGAATTTGAAAAAAAGTTTTTCTCAGTGGTAATAGCTGTGCCACCAGTCATTTATTTTCTAGGACAATGGTCTCAAAATATCAAAATATTTTTGATTGCACATGCAATCAAAGGTAAGCATGTTTGTATGTTTATTTAATATATATATATATATATATATACCCTAGTGTAATAATATGTATATTATGAAACAGCCAAAAGACATTAAAAGGAGTGAGATAAAGATAAGCTAAATAAATACAAATAGATGTATTGAAATGTGAAATCCCAAGCCGCTGATTGGACAGAATGGTACAGCGCAGGGCACAAATTCCCCAGCTCAGCGCAAGTTCGTCCCTTCACTCTTAACACTCCCATGTAGTTGCAAATAAACCATTCTATCTCCTCGCTCATTACTCAGTACACAACATAATGCTACCTTGTTGTTGATATTTATGATCTCTGATACTAGCATTCTCTGTAAACGCCAATGAAATTGGGTGATTTTATGCAATCACTTCCTGCAGAGTTTCTCTGAGTTCAAGGTACAGCATATTATTTTGTGTTTACTCCGACTCTTTATCTTATACAGCCCTTAACTGCTTTTCTGTGGGAGATTCTTTTAAACTGCTGTCTATAATTTAAGCAGCTCTATATTTCTGTTTCCTCCACATTATAAGCTTTGCATGTGACTGTTTAAAGCTAAAAGAGAATGTTTACTTTCCCCATTTAATGTTTTAAATATATAAAGTACATACCAAAACTTAAGAGTGACAGATGGTACGAAGTATAAAGCATAACCCTGTTTCTTATCAACCTCACTAATCTTAGTTTCCATTTGTTTATTGATTAATTCAATCTATCATATGCATACCACGATTAGCTTCTAGAAAATAGACCAAGATGATTATGAAGGAGGATGTAAGGAGCTGCCACACAAATTGTATATGGAGTCCTGTCACCCTCTCCTTTTGAAGAAAGAAGACAACCAGTCCTGTGATTTGTTGCTTCCTAAATCTTCCTGACAGAATCTCTGCATGTATATTTAGCAATTTATTTATTAGATTTTCATCCTGCCTTTATTATTTTGAGAAATAACTCAGGGCAGCAAACAAATCAAGTACTCCCTCCTCCTCTTTTCCCTCAAAAACAATAACCTTGTGAGGTGAGGCAGACAGAGACAGAGTGACTGGCCAAAGATCACCCAGCCAGCTTTCATGCCTAACCTGGGACTTGAATTCAGTATCTCCTGGCGTCCAGTCTGATTCCTTAACCTCTAGACCAAACTGGTCTCTGTATAGTGTTCATTTATGTCTAAACGTGCTTTTTGCCCATTCACAAGCTGATCAGCATACTTTTAGGAACCTAGTTTGAGTCTTTATAGGAGATTCTGCATGACTTCCTTACATGACTTGGTCATTTTGACTTTACTCTGTTTTTTTATGGGAAACTTTGATTGTTTCTATGAGTTTCTTATTTTCGTTTCATCACTTTTTCTCATATTATCTTGAGACAACATTGTGTTGATATTTCTTTAATCACTCTCCAGTTTATTGACATTATTTATTTATTTATTTATTATTTAGATTTATATATCACTTAATAGTGCTTTACAGCACTCTCTAAGCGGTTTACACAGTCAGCATATTGCCCCCAACAATCTGG
>JANHFO010000693.1:83414-98021 GCA_032468095.1 Pareas carinatus
AGAAGAAACACTCCAGATCCTCTGTACTCAAATTGACACAAGTCAGAGGCACCAGCCTGAAGATGGTGAGTGAGACCGCCTGTAAGCCACCCTGAGTCCTTCGGGAGAAGGACGGGGTATAAATAAAATTATTATTATTATTATTATTATTATTAAACTCTTAAGGCAAAAGGCTTATCCTGCATCATGGGAGGAACATCTCAATTGTTGCTGTGTTCCTCACAGTAACTTAGTTGGAATAATATAATAAAGTGGCTACTTTAAGCAAATATTAAATACATTACTATGAAGTGAAGGAGGATTTGCAAATTGTGAAATCCTGTTTGTTTAATTTCTGTAGCCGCCCTTTTGTGTCAATTACTCTGGGCGGCTTACAATTCAATACAATACCTATTGTTATTTTTCTGCATAATCTTATTCTTGAGAAATTATGTCACTATTCTTGCTTACTATAGTTATACAACAATAATAGCAAACTTAGAAATTGATAAGGCTGTCTTGTTTGAACTGAATGTTATAATCACATCACAATGTTTGCTCAGTCTTAATTTTGCTACTAAATTAGACTAGCATCAGTTTGATGTTTTGCAAACTGCCTTATCTGAACTCTATACTAATTTCCAGTCTTTTAAATAATCTTCCATTGTATTAAATTCTTAATGTAGATGCTATATTCAAGTTTGTTTCTTGTTATAGATGGCATACAATAAAGACAGAACATCTGATATTCTTGAGATATTTCATACATAGCTCCTGTAGTTCAAATAGTGTGGAGGGCATTTGGCTACTAAATTTTTGTATATGAGTGAAAGAATACAGTGAATTCAAAAAACTTTTGTTAAGATTTTAACAGCAGTGGAACACTTCCTGTGACACAGGAACAGTCAATTTTCAATTTAAAACATCTGCTGGGATTTAAAACATCTAGTAATTGTAACATTTTGTACAATTCTTCTGGGTATGCTCCTGTTCTGAAGATTGTCAGATAACAATATTGTTATTCTGATGTTATCTAAACTGATCTTGAATTAGAGAATTATTCTGTATTCTTCATGTTCTTCATATGAAATTTCATCAATGCCAAAGTGACCTTTAACTGAATTCTCAGCAAAGAGAGAGTTCAAAAACTCTTCTGAGCTTGTGCTTGAAATTCCCATTTAAGTGTCGTGATAACTGAAATTCTTCTAGTTATTTAAGTATTACTTAAGGGCATTTGAGTCACATACCTATCTGAAACTATCCATAATGAATTGTTTGCAAAACCAGAATAACAATAACAGAGTTGGAAGGGACCTTGGAGGTCTTCTAGTCCAACCCCCCTGCTCAAGGAGGAAACCCTATACCATTTCAGACAAAATGGCTGTCCAATCTTTTCTTGCAAACTTTTAGAGTTGAAGCACCCACAACTTCTGTAAGCAAGTTGTACCTCTGATTAACTGTTCCTAACTTCAGGAAATTTCTCCTTAGTTCAAGGTTGGTTCTGTCCTTGATTAGTTTTCTTCCATTGTTTCTTCTCCTGCCTTCAGGTGCTTTGGAAAATAGATTAACCGCCCCCCCCCTTCTTTGTGGCAGTCCCTTAGACATTGGAACACTGCTAAATTGTCACCATTGTCCTTCTTTTCATTATTGTATTGAACCTTCAGTATTGAATGTTATGTTTTGTTCTTGGTTCTTGATAACAATTCTTTGCATATTACCTGAAAGTAAACTCTTTCAACAGGTAGAATTGGAGATATGTGGGTGATTTGTGATTGTTTTTCCAAATTTGTTTTTCTTTATTGTTTTCTATGATATAGATTCCTGTTCCATAGTGGCAATCCAGAACATCCAGGGGATATATTGGTCAATACAACCGTGGAAGTATTACCTCTTAAGGTATGACAATTTTACCTCTCAAGTATTACCTCTTAAGGTTTCTTCTTCCCTTCTATGAGTGTAACAGCAAACAGCAAGTATTTAGCAACCACATTTGGGACCAGAATTCAGTTGCTAAATGACGCAGTCAAAAATCATGTGACCCACGATTGTGCTTATGATTTTATTTCAGCTTTCCTTTTCTCCTACTCCTGAGCTGAATGCTTACTGCAACACAGAATAATAAGCAAGAACATAATTAATATTTGTATCACATTCACTGGATAGGAAGGGATTACAAGAGAATAAGCAGGCACACTCTTTTATTACACTAGGGATTATACTGGCTGTTTGCCTTATATGCTCAAGGTTGGGAATTTACAGATAATCACTTTCTGCAATAGCCGAGTCTGGAATCACCGACTTTTCTTTTTATCCCACTGATAGAAAATAAGCATGGACTTCATGAGCCTTATTATGTAATTATAGCTGAAGGCCTCTCCACTTTCCCAGTACGAGACTTGTTTAAATATTAATATAGCATCACCTATAAACGTGCCTTTAGTTCCTAAACTAAAGCTTCCTGTATCTCTTTCACCACAGGCCATGCTGGAAGTTTTGTAATTTAATAACAGTTGAAAAGTGATAGGTTTTCCATCTTTCTGAAGGCCTTACAGATAATTAAAAATAATATTTAAGTTATCTAAAATTCTTTACTTGTAAAACTTCAATTCTGTGTTGTCTTGGGGCTCTTTTATTAGTAAATATATTTAGTATTGGCCTGCTACAGCAACGTTTTATGAGTTGAGCTAGGTTTCAAAGAGGAATATAGAGTACATAAATGCCATTACTGAAAATTCCAGGGTTAGGTGAGAGAAAGGAAAAAATTACATCATGCATTTTGTGTAAAAATAAGTTGCATATATGTAAATAAAAGAATGCAGCATATCATTATCTTTTAGGAATACTGTTTCTTTTCCTGGTATCAACCAACCATGGCCTCTTCTGGGAGGGCCCAGTCCAGTCTTGTTGGCTTCCAGGGTATTATAAAGTGAGGAAGAGTGGAAGAATTGTGAATTTGTTATTCATTAGCATATCATTATTTGTTAAACAATTAAATCCTTTATCACTGACATGATAATATTTTATATCTCATTTTTCAGAATAAAGAGCTGGTATTAAGCAAAGAAACCAAAGAGAAACGGTTAGAAGATGGGTATTTCAGAATAGGTAACTAAATAATGCTACAGTTCTGTTTTATAGACATTTGAATATAAAACTTAAGTAACACAACTTATGGCTCACTTTGCATTACTATTGCTCTAGCAGTGTATTAATCAAGTTGAGGTGATAGCATTTCATGAACCAATGTTAGATAAGGTATCTGAGCTGCTGATACGGTATTGGTAGTATCACAAAATAAGAAGGTATGCTGTGACACATTGGAGCTGTGAGATCTAGAAAAAAAAATGTAACCATATAATTATGCATTCTGAAGTCTGCATCACTCTGTTAAGTGTTATTATGATAGTGTAGTGTTTCAGAATTTATTCCAAAGTGGTACCTTGGAGTGCAGCCCTCTGACTTTGCAAAAATACACAGCAGCATTAAAGAATTTGAGTCAAATGCTGTTTGCGTTCTTCATGTTCTCTGAATGCCTTTTTTGAAATTGTTCATTTTCCAGCTGAAGTGATTATACTATTTTCATTTGATGAATAAATAAGTGGAATAAAATCAATCAATCGTGATATATTGACAGATAAGATTTTTAACTTTTTCATATTGTCCATAAAACTCTAGGTTTTCTAATCTATTTGTGCAAAATGAATAAAATTACCTGTAAGTGATATCTTGTATTTGCTAAGCATATACTTATTTAGAATAATTTTTGCTTTTGAAGGCAAATTTGAAAATGGCATGGCAGAAGGAATAGTAAATCCCATTCTAAATCCAATTACAGCTGTACGGCTGTTCGTCATACAAAATTCATCCGTCTGGGCAATTATAAATGAGGTAAGAGTTAAACAAAGGATGCTTAATAACTAGAGAATTTGCCTTCAAACAGTTAAATCCTTAAGTCTCTTTCTTAAATAAAATATGGTATCTTAAATTTTGCAGCTATGCAGTGAAGATGAATATTAATGCTAATATTCGTGCAAAATTCAACATAGTTTGACTGTTTTGCATTTTACAACACTTATATATTTTTGACTTTCTGTCATAGACTGGGTACTCTAGTGGTATGAGTTGAGTTAGATCCAAATATGTCCTATTTGTTGAAAGGCCCTTTGTCCCTTTTTTCCAATTTTCCTAGCTACAATACTATCCATGCTGTTTAGAAGCTTCTCTAGTTCCAGAGATCTGATTTTTAAGAATAGCAGAGGAAGGAAATTCATCTCTTCTATTATCAAGTGCCAGAGTGCTTTCTATCAATATATTCTGCTCATGGAATCTTTGAGTTAATCCAGAAGTTTCCAACTCTGAGAATCCTGAGAATTGAAGTCCACAAGTCGTAAAGTTGTCAAGTTTGGAGACCCCTGAGCTAGTCCATTGTAATAGACAGTTCAGAAAACTTTTTACCATAACCAAGCATGTAGTTTTCAAGCGTGTCAGTTTGCAGGGGTCTTAATGACTGAGATCAGACTTGCCAAATCTGGTGCTCTGTCATATAAGTTCTATTCATCTGAAAGATCATGTTGGGAAAGACTGGCTTAGATTAACCAAGAAACTGCTTAGTAGAGCTATTTCATACTTTATCATAGAAAAGAGGCAGTTCCTGTTTCTACTTTATCTTTCTGTAATAATGGCCATAGAGATGTATTGAACAATATTTTGCAGCAACCTCTTTCGTTATATCTCCTGGTAACAGATACTGTAAATTTTGATCTAGCAGTTCATCCTATCTCTGATTAACAGGGATTCTTGTATCAAAATATATGCAGAGGCACATTCAGAAATTGTGATATTGTTGTGCTCTCAAGCATTTGTCAAATGTTGCGGGGAACTTGATTACTCCACACTGAAAAAAACATAACCATGTTTGCTTAAGTGTTTGGCTATTTATTGGGGGTTTGTCAGACATTTTTTTAATTCTGCATTACAGATTCATATTAAAAAACTCCCCAACTGATCAATATTGAAGAAGTAAGAAGATATATTTTGCAAAGAGTCCAAACTGCAGAAGGAAAATATTGAGTATGCACCTTATTTCAACTCAGTTTTCTCACTGAAACACTACCTCCTGTGAATTCTACTGTAATTGAGAAGATAGACTCATCAAGAAAGATTGATTACAATGTAGAAACTGATATTCACCTGGCATTCTTTCTATAGATTAATAATTTGAACATGACTTTGGTTGGCTATGGAGCACATAGATTCTCCTTGGCCTATCCTATGGTGATGGGTTAAGTACATGAAAGGTGTACATATTGTTACATTCCTTGAAAATGAAAAAAAAGGTGTTAAATGCATTTTATGAAGAGGGTACTTTTTGAAAGTCCATTTATTTTGTTATTGAAAACCCTCTTTTATAGATTATCAGGGATATATATATATTCAAAAATTTTAGGGTATTTAATTTATTAAATAATTTGAAAAGTACATATTTTTATGCTAATAATAACTTGATTAAGTTTTTTTTAATGTATTACTTTTTGAGTTGCATTTTACTTGGTTAATGATCATATTTTGTAATACATTGCCATGGTTAGAAGAGTTAAAATGAATTTGCCAATGAAGCACTTTTGTACCATACTAGATTCTTCTGCACAAATCCCACTGAAATAAGAAGGGTTTCCACCGAAGAACTTCCTCACGAGAGGTTCACAGAATCGAGGATATGGCGTTCAAAGATACAAACATGGCATGCGAGGACTTTGAAGAACATTACCTGTGATTTTCACAGCCCTGGAATTAAGGAATTTTGTATTTCAATAGAGCGAATGAAGTCTGCAGCAATTTAAAGTTTGAATCATTCCCCATTAAAGGGGAATGTTACTTTGATAACAGGTTGTTCTTTTTTAATCTTTGTAAAATTTTCTTTAATGCAATCAACCAAGTTGCTCCTTTGGATAGCAATGCCTTCTGAAATCAACTTTTTTTTTTGATTTTGCATCCCCTTTTCAATGAACTCTGCTCAGTGCTTTTGGATGATTTAATTTAGCATTATGTTAGGGATAATGGAATACACAGTAACCTCAGCTGAGCTTTTATAATTGTAAAATTGTCAAGTCCTTAAATGTGGGAAGTGATTTCTATTTCCTAAGATCCAGCTTCTGCTTAAAAGCATTGCACTCCAGCTGACTGATGCCAGGCTCCTGTGACCTAAATGCTTGTTGTCTTTTGTATTTCAAAGAAAAAAAGATTTTTGCCTGGTGGGTAGCCTTTCAAAGAGGCCATTCAAGCACTTTGTGCTTTGTAGCACAGAAAACATGCAATAGTAAAGTAATAATAGTAACAAAACTTATTTTTTTCTTATCTAACTCCAGCCAAGTTATGAAAAGCATGGCTTTTTAATTCTGTGACTCACACAGGTAAATTGAACTTTCTTCAATAGTGGTAGCTTGCGATGTGAGTTAATTCTTAGATATTTCTGTGTGTTGGATATAAGTTTTTGCCAAAAACCACTGTCTCTCTTGCCTTCTATCTAATATAGAAATGATTTGTAATGTATTGATGGGATTGGAAATTTGTTTACTATTTGAGTCTATGAACACTCCAACTGCTTCTGAAGAAAAAAGATCACAGTATGAAAATTCTTTTTTGAATTGTTTCAAATTATTCAAGACCTGAGATTGCTTTGATTGTAATTGGACGAGATCCTATATTTATGAAATAGTTTTCCTGAAATTCTTTGTTGGTTGGGGATGTATGCATACAGAATTGTTTGTATGACATACTAGCCAAGTTATGAATTTGAATATTACTACTTCCATAAAATTAATGGATGGCCTGTCCTGATTCAAAAATGGAAGGAATAGTAATAATGGCCTGTTTTACAGACATATAATAAATCAATGCAGAATTCTGAGTCCTAAATTGTTCTTTAAATCTTAAATGTTAAAATTATTTTTAGATAACCTGTAAGCTGCCTGTAATACTGAACACTAATTGAAATGAATGTGTATTTAATATTGACATGCCACGTTGAAGTGGGTGAGTGGGGTATGGGATATTTATAATAAACTTAATAATGATAATCAAGAAGAACATTTTCCTACACAAAAATAAGGTTGGGTAGGAAAAACACAGAGAATTGGTGTGAAACTGTTCAAAATATGTACCTTTGCTTTATATGGATAAGAGAATAATATGTATGAAAATACTCATTTCCGTATTTTAATTTTGCTATGAAGAAGTTGTAAAGCTATATAATCACTTGTGCTAGCTCTCAAGCTAATATAGCATATCAGTGATTTATGAGTCTCTGTATCATAGGTGTGAGATTTTCTGTCCCCAGTACCTTATACCATTGCAGTTTGTGCAGATTTATTAACCTTTTGAATTTTAATTTAAAAGTTAGTCTGAATCTTAGATCTAAACATAATTTGCTGTTCTCTTCCAGATACCAATATATCACTTCCTACCATTGAATGTATGGTCTTTGGGGAAAGTTACTCAGAAATCAAAAGTGATCTCCTCCAATGCAACTTTAGGCATGCTTAGTCAGATGCAATACTTCCTATGTTCAGTAGTATTCCAGTATGCAGTATTACAGTTCTAATGTTTTAATCCTTAGCTTTAGTTCTTGAAACCTCTACAAATAGACAACTGTCTTAGGTATAAACCATTCCATGTAGTAAAGAATTACACAGATAAGGAGGTAGACTAGCAAAATTTTCTTGTATTCCAATTCTTGCCAATTAGAAATGGGAAAAGTAAATGTCAGTCCTTCACACTGCCAGCTTTAAAGATCAGACAGGCTTAGGATAAATCAGGTAATAACACCCATTCCTCAAAGCAATTGGCCAGTTGTACAGGTTGTGAGGCATGTGTTAAGTGAGTTTTGCCCATTTTATGACCTTTTATGACCGTTACACGAATCACTGCAGTTGTTGAGTTAGTAGCACGATTGTTAAGTGAATCTGGTTTCCCCATTTACTTTGCCTGTCAGAAGGTCGCAAAAGGTGATCACATGACCCCAGGACCTGGCAACCATCACAAATATGAACCAGTTACCAAGCATCCGAATTTTGATCACATGACCATGGGTATGTTGCAACAACCGTAAGAGTGAAAAATGGTCATAAGTCACTTTTTTCAGTGCCATTGTAACTGTGAACAGTCACTGAACAAACTGTTGTATGTCGAGGACTACCAGTATAAGGATATCTAAATGGACCAATAAACGTCTATGCTAATGCCCCAAGGAAGAAAAGAGCTTGTGTACAACTATCCACCACTTGAGCTATAGTAATAGAATTGTCTTAATGGTATTGTCTTAGCAACATTCTAGATACATTCAGTTAATCTGCTGCTGTAGTCAAGATGATCAAACAAAACAATTTCAAATGCTTTCTTTTATTTTCTAGTGGAAGATTTAGACTGTTTGTAAGTATAACAGTGAGAGAGGCAGTTTAATGATGATTAAGGCATCAGGCTAGAAACTGGGAGGTGCTATGCTCAAATCCTGCCTTATGAATAATGCCAGATGAGCGACTTTGGACCAGTCCCTCTCTCTCAACCCTAGGAAGGAGACCATGGCAAACTGCTTCTGAAATCTTGCCAAGAAAACTGCAAAGACCTGTTGAGGCAATCACTGGAAGTCAGTATAGTACTGACTTGAAGGCCAGATGCAAGCATGTGTGTTCGTGTGTGTATGCCTGCGCACGTGCGAATGCATTTATGCATGCATGCATTGAGTTGATGCTTGGAATAATTTCACTGAATGAAATGTGCAAAAAGCTTATTGCTTTCCAATAACTTTTAATAAATATTTCAATAGTTATTGAAATATTTCAACAGAACATGAATGCAACTATAAAGAATGCATTGCAGACCATCCTCCCTGTAAAATCACAATAAGGACCAGAATTTCTGTTGCTAAAAAAGTCGTGCCTCATTTTACAAGTCTCTTTGCCATGGTTGTTAAGCAAATCACTCCAGTCGTAAAGTGAATCTGGCTTCCCCCATTGATTTTGCTTGCCAGAAGCTGGCTAAAAAAGTTGCGCATGGCGAGCACATGACCCCAGGATGCTGCAGCCATCGTAAATACATGTCAGTTGCCAAGCGCCCAGATTTTGATCTATGGAAGTGTGAATGCTGCAGCGGTTAAGTGTGAGGACCAAATTATAAGTCCCTTTTTTCACTGCCATTGTAACCTCAAACAGTTGCTAAACGTGCAATTGTAAGTCAAGACTGCCTATATGCCACTAGGTTGTTAGAAATTAGTTTCAGTTTTCAATTTGTTACTTAATAACAAGTATATCTTGATAGTTTAGAGAAGCTAATACCTTATGGAACACATCCTATAGCAGAGGTCTCCAACCTTGATCCCTTTAAGGCTTATGGATTTCAACTCCCAGGATTCATCAACCATGGCTGGCTGGGGAATTCTGGGAGTTGAAGTCCACAAGCCTTAAAAGGACCAAGGTTGGAGATCTCTGTCCTATAGCATCTGCTTAACCAGATGATTCACAATTTTTTCAAAAAAAATATATCTGAATTTCTAAAATGGGAATCTAATACATGGCACCAGGCTTATTTTTAATTCAAAAATAAGTTCCCAAGTTTTCCGATAATATAAAAATAGGTGACAACTACCTAGAATTTTGTTTAGAAGAGTGGTTGGAAGGTAGCATTTTGGTGAATCGGTACTTTGCCATGGGTTTTGTTCTCATACTAGCCATTTTGAGAAAAGGCCAGTGTTCTTTCCAGATTTCATTGTGCTCGGGTTCCCATACATTCACAGCATTCTAAATATATCTGTTATGCTAAAACAGTTGCAAATCCCCAACATAACTCTCTTTTCTTATATTTCTACTGACATTCATGTTTTCTTAATATAAACGCAGCTGAACTGAATGTTCAAGTTGCTGGCATTCTTTATTTTACAGAAATGTTAAACCTTAGCAGTTGATGATAAGGTAGTCATTTTTAAATGTGGCTGGATATTTCTGGTGCTCAATTTTTTTTTTAAAGGAGCTTTTGAATGTTTTATTTTCTAAAGCTTTTGAAATTCGTCCTACAGAAGTACAAATATTATTTCATGCCCCTTCTTGCCTATTAGGTTTCAAATTCAGTCTACTTCCTCCATCTGGAGAAAGGAACTACTTGTATATTACTTGAATTATGGTGTTTTGAAGATGCTATTTTGATTGTCAGTAGGAACCAATTTACTGGTTTAAAACATTTAGAGTTGCCCTACTCCTTTTTTTGACTCGTCTGCTTTCTAGTTGTGCTTCTGTTCTTGTGCTTGTGAAATGTGAATCTTCATCCTACAGCCAGATTTCTTGGCATTCTCCATGATATGGTTAATCGTTTTCATTATTTGTAAAACTTTTTTAGAGCTAGATTTTGATATTGTTAATCTTGCTGCTACATTTGAAAATCTAACTGGGTCATGTTAATTGTGCCTTTCATCAATGCGCTATGTGCCAGAAGCTGCCCGTGTACTATTTGAAATAAATATTTTTAAAAACTGCATTCTGGAGTTGTAATTAGAAACATTTTTTGCAGAAGGGAAGTATTTATATTAGAGAAATACCACTAGAAACACATGTGTACTTAAAACTAACCTAAAAAAAGATTTTATATGCAGTAGTTTTAAGAGTTATATAGAACCAGTGTAATTCCAGCTGACAGAATGGATACGTTAGAATAGTTTCCTTTTTCATTTTCTGAGGTGGTATAATCATTAGGGAGAGTAGAGAAGAAAATAACAATGACATAGTACTCTTCCTGTAGAATCACCATGTGAGATTATATGCAGTAATATCCCTACATATTTTTCTCCTTGTTCTCATTTTCACAATTTGGTGGTTATACACTGCCCAGGGTTGCTTCTGGCAGCTATGAAAATCTGATCAATAAATTAATTCTACTTTTTTATTCAGGTTTCCACTTCTCTCATTTTATTTCTCCCCTGCAAACTATTACATATTATTTGTACCATGTTTCCCCAAAAATAAGACTGGGTCTTATATTAATTTTTATTCCAAAATATGTATTAGGGCTTATATTTAGGTTAGGTCTTAATTTTTGGGAAAATATAGAACTAAATGTGTCCATCTGGCTGACCATCTTAACTGGGGCTTATTTTGGAGTAGGATTTACGAGAATCCTCAAAAATCATGCTAGGGATTCATTTCCAGTTAGGTCTTTTTTGGGGGAAACTGTATATACCAAATTCTTCCCCTTGTTCTTCTAAGAGTGTTGTCACATACCACTTTACTGCTCCTTCAGTAGAGTTTACATATTAATCTGAGTAGCATATTGCTCTACATATTAATCGCTAAAGATAATCTGCTGGATTATATTGGAAAAACTGGATGTATAATAGGCATCTTGATAATTTGCACTGGATTAAGAATTACTGAAAAGCTGTAGAAATTATTTGCAGTAATTCAGGGCTTTTGTTAGATGATTGCTACTATGTTTTTACCCACTTTTTGTATAGGTGGCAAGACATCATACACACAGAATACTCCTGCCTTCTATTTTCCCCATGACAACCACCCTGTGTGCTGGGTGGGTTGAGGGAGAAGGACTGGCCCAAAGTCACCCACCTGACTTTCGTGCCCTAAAGAGGCCTAGAATTCAGTTTCCTAATTCCTAGGCAGGCAACTTAAATCAGCACCAAATACCCATAAGTCTTGTAGAGTTTGTAATAGAATCTTTGGTCTTGTTAATACTTTCTTTCTTACAAAGAATATTTTATAAAATTAAAAACATTTTTATCTTCCCCCCTGAATTGAGGTATATCCTTCTCCAGCTCTCATGCATTTATGATGTAACAGCTGAATTTTTCTTTGCTTTTTCTGGTGTAGCCAAACTTCAAAGAAATATTGTCCTTAAAACACACTAGATATTTCTAAGTAAAATGAAATCAATTCCTATACTGAAATTTATCTAATCTTGATATCTTATTGAATGACTTAAATTAATAATTATAAGAGTATATGAAGAACTTTTAAGTAGATTTGATTTTTAAAAAGAATTTTTATTACAGAGATGTACAACTCTTCCACAAAGGAGGGATATAAGAAGACTTATCCTCAGAAGGCTGTCAGTACTTTTTTTTAAAAAAAACCCAAACATTTTATATACACTGATCTACAATGAGGAGTTAAGTTATTTACAGGAATGTACAAGAGCATCTTCATTTCACCAGGTTTGGTATTTGTACGAAGTGTCATTTATTGGAGACCAGTTTATTTCACTCTGTATGTGTAGAAAACGCAAAGTGCTTTTGTAAAGTTCCAGCCAACAGCTAAGGAGACCACGTACAGCAAGGTGAGAAGTGCGAATGGATACAGAAGGATCACCGTGTTCTTCAGGAAGGGCAGCGCTGAAAGAGGGAGCAGAAAGCACTTCAGTAAAAACCAAGACTGCATCTCTTTGCCTTAATGATAAGAAAGAGCAGAAAGCACTCCCTCTGGTGATTGAGAAAGATAATGCATTTTCACTAAAAAGCACATCCCCCAGAGCAACTGCTAATTATTGGAAATATAAACCCTTCTGAAAAAGAAACAAACCAGCAAAGGAAATAGCAAGGTTTGCATCCCAGGGATTCACATAAGTAATTCAATATACCCATTAGCGTCCCATCACCCTCTCACTTGGCAAGGCAACTATGGAGGTTCTATGCTAAGGAGCAAAAAGAAAGGCTTTGAACTTACCGTATTTTTCGCTTCATAAGACGCACCCCCCCCCCAAAAAAAGGGGGGGGAAGGGTGTGCGTCTTATGGAGCAAATACTGCAAAAAAGCGCGGCACCCAAAGATTGACTGGAGCGGTGTCCGGAGGCCCAGAGATCGATCCGCGGGGCTCCGGGAGGCTTCTAATTCGGCCAGCGGGTGCCCAGAGATCGATCCACAGGGTGCCGGTAAGGCTGTAATTCGAACCCCGGGCCAATCTCCAGGCCTTGGAACGCCCTGCGGATCAATTTCTGCGCATCTGTGGGGCGCTGGGAAGACTTTAATTCGGCCCTTGGGCCGATCTCCAGGCCTTGGAACACCCCGTGGATCGATATCTGGGCACCCACAAGCCAAATTAGAAGCCTCTGGGCGCAGTGCATCTTATAGTCAGGTGCATCTTATGGAGCAAAAAATACGGTAGCTTCTCTGTGATTAGAAATAGTCCACGACTTATAACTGGTTGCTTACAGTTACAACAGACTCCCCCACCCGAAGGGACTTATAACCCAGTTCTGAAGTCTGCCTCTTCCCTGGCAGTCACATAAATGCATGCTGGGCACTCAGCAACTAGCCCACAACAATGGCTGTTTGACAAATATACCATTTATGTAGGCTTATATAGCTGCCAATGAAACTGTTCCTTCTCATCTGCAATACCGATTTCTTGCTGAAAGCTTTACCATTACTTACCACTGTACCCCAAAAATGTCACATAAATGTAATAGCTAATTGCAACCAGCCAGAAAGTATTTCCAACAACATAGCCAAGAGGTGATGCTGATAAAATTACATCTGCAAGAGATAACTCAGTCTCAGAATATAATATAAAAGAAAGCAAGGCAATAAAATAGCTTCAATTAAAAAAATACTTACGATGAATAAAAAACAACTGGATAAAATGCAGGATAACAAGAAGTGGGTAGAAAGCATTCAAATGAACATCAAAGGCATATCCCCACTCTACATCATAGTCTCTGTTCTGATGCTTTAGCAAAAATTTATTGGAGATAAACCTTTGAGGGGGAAATTCAAAACCTATATATTAAAATGTGCAACGCTTTATTATTTCAACACAGCATGAAATAACTTTTTAAATAACTCTCTTTCCTTGTTTGAAACATTTACTCTTCTCCTGTTTTGTAGTACTTTCAAATCTAAGTAGATGTAAAAATCCAAAATCTTAAAAAGTTCTTTTAAGAAATATTATAAAAGCAAAGTTTTGATTATTTAGCAGAATATTAAAAATACAAATACATCCTTCAGTTAGGAAATTTATTTCTCCAGACCCTAGTCCCAAATCAGAAGGGAAAAACAAAAAAGTTTCCACTCTAATACAGTATGTGCCTATTATGTGACAAAGAATCCTATTTTCCTAGTCATTTTCTAGTCCAGATGGCTTCTATAAACTCCAATGCATACATAAATGTCAAGTAACAGTAATATGGTAACAAGTGAACTCAAAATTAATTTTCATTGTGTATGACCCTCTCCAGGAGATAAATCCAGTATATGAGCATCGTTTATGTTCAATTTTTCAAAATATTTTAGACTTTCTTTTAACCAAATCCTGAGCTGATGCTGGACCCCTCCATTGATTTTAAATTCACTATTCGGAACTCAATATATATAAACTCAGCAGCCTGCATTTTAAGATTGTTTTAAAGAGACTTACCACATTAAGGTTGCAATTAGAAGACCAACTCCTACACAGTCTATAAACACGACCCACAGCAGCAACTTTATCATTTCAACAAATCCCAAGCCTAACACAAAGCCAAATCCTATCGTGGATACTGAAAGAGAAAGATGAACAGCAGTGACATATATGATTAATTCAGGATATACAAGGTGCTCTAACCCAGGGATGTCAGGCTCAATTTCACTGCAGGCCACTG
>JANHFO010000693.1:131677-143167 GCA_032468095.1 Pareas carinatus
GATGGCTAATGGCAGATGGCAGTCAGCAGAAATAGCCTGCAGTGCTGCTTTTAACCACTGCACCATCCTGGCTCCTCTAGGTTGCATGCAAAATTATATCCCCTGGTCCATGGAATTTTTTTCCCCATGGAACCAGTGCTCAAAAGATTAGAGAATGCTGCTCTATATGGAAGGACAGATTCAGTAGGTATATCTTAACCATAATAAAATGGTACTGCTAGGCACAAAAAAATCAGGATTGTTCATAAAGTTGCATCACAGATGATTTACTCAAATCTGTACATAAGAATCTGGTCAACTAACAGTCAGCATTAAATTGGCACTAGATAAGAGGCAATAGAATTTAAGGGGGCTGGATTTGGATGTCCAACGCAAGGACTCTAAACAGATGACACACTGCCTCTCCCAACTCTGTTTGCTGTTCTCCTACATCTATCTCTGGCTTTTTCTCCCATAGAACATTAAAAGCCTAAATCTAAAGTGTGCCTTGCTTGAGATCCAGTAATAGATTTTAATTGCAACAGGAACCTAAATCACATCATAGATGAACTATTTGAACTGATCTCCAAAGACTGGCCTCTGTGATGATGTTGAAGTCTCCAAGCATCAATAAGCAAGGATTTTTAAGCATCAAATATGAGACCAGTTCTGCCAGCTCATATAAGGATGTTACTGGGCAGTGCACTGCAGTGCCTGGAAAACTTCATCTTGTGTTCGTTCTACTTGAAAAACATATACAAGGTTTCTGTGATCTCTTGCTTTTTGGGCTGGAAAGAGAAGTGAACATTTTTGCAGTAATAGCAACACCTTCCTCTTGGTTCCTTTCATGTCTCTGCTCCAGAACATGGAAAACATTTAGAAGAATCTGGACTCAAATGACATTGCCCAATGTCTTCATCATATATAATTATATTGAAACCATGACATCCCATCCAAGTGGTCAGGCAAGACTCACTACTGGAGATGGTAAACATAGTAGACAAAATATACAATTGAGGTAAAACTGTATTGGTGACAATGGTGGCAGTAATGTTGTTGCTGGCATCAAAATATTGGATCAATGAACATCATATTTCAGAATATTAAATGTGACAGACTAAAGGGAAGAACTGAATATCTTATTTCATCACCAACTCCATGTATTCCTTTCTCCAACAAATTACTCTTCTCCATTATTTTTTTTCCAAACTGTTGATTCCCACTTCACCTTGTCCCCACACTAGACCTTCCTCTTTCCATTTTCATTTCTCTTTTCATACTTTAGAACACTCATTTTCACTTTCCCACACTTTTGTCTTCTCTGTGTCTCAACTCTTCAAAAGCCCACAGCTTGATACTGTTGTCCTCATAGACTCTTCTACAACAATCTTTTCGTTTTTTGCTCTTACATCATCTTTTGTTTCCAACATTTTCCATTTCTGACTCCTCTTCCTTTTATTTTCTGGACTCCTTTTTTCCATACATCCAGGGTAAATTCAGTGTATTAATTTCAGTGTCTAGAGACATTCATTGTTTCATCACTTCTCTATGCCATATAGATCAATCAATAATATATTATTACACTTTTTTCATTCATTTCTTTGTTGAAAGAAAAAGCGTCCCTGTAATTTTTAGTAGTAGAAGATACGAAAGACAGAAATTATATTCACAGAATTAAGGAATTATATAGCAAGAAGAGGCTATCAGGTCCAATTCTCTAGTCAGTGAAGTAGACCATCCTAAGTTGATGAATCAGTCAATGACGAATACATCTAGCGATGGAGAATGCCACCTTCTTCAGTTTTCATTTTATTTTCAAGCCGCTTTTATTATCTTTTATGTTCTTTCTTCCTCCTTGTCTCCAATGGCCTAGTTCCTTCAGTGTCTTCTCATAAAGCATAATTTCCAATCCCTTGAACATCCTGATTGTTTTTCTGTGCATTATTCCAGTTTTCTCAGAATTTTTCTTTAAATATATCCAGAGCTGAACTTTGTATTGAAAATGAGGTCTGACCATGCAGAGCATAATGTATCTGTTGCTTCCTGTTACTTATAAATTAGATTTTTCTTGAAACAGTTTAAAATTGCATTTGCTTTGTTAGCAGCCATGCTGACTCATATTCAACTTGTGCTTAGTTATTATTCCAAGATCTTTTCTACTTTCATTTTTCACCCATCCTATTCCTGTACCAAATTTATTTTTCTAAAGCGAAGAATTTTGCATTTCTGTTGATACATTTTATTCTGTTACTTTCAGTCCAATATTAATATATCAAGAAAGACTTAAATTTGTTTTTGTCTTCTGGAGTATTGGCTATCTTAATTTGGTGTCATATCCAGATTGAATTTCCTTTGCTACTAAGTCATTAATAAAAATGTTGAAGGGTATTGGGTCCTTTGGCATTCCACTTGATACCTTGCTTCAGGGTATAAGAATGGTTTTTTAAACCAGTTCTGGATTCTCTTATGGAACATGGACTAGTAACCTGGCCATTCTCGTTTAATGGAAACTTGGATGTACATCCTGATGTCTATTGGACACATAATCTGTATAAATTCTCAAGATAGCAATTTATACTTTAAAAGACCGATTTCAACATCACTTGGGTTCTGATTTCTTAAACACACTTAGGAGAACTCCAGATTTCTTTTTCTGTCTTGTAATTAATTAGTAACTATAATTTTCTGTTTGCTTTAATGTTAACCAGTGTACTTGTCAAGCATTTGACAAGTGACAGAATTTGGACTTGGAGAAAAGGCATGACTGCTACCATGTTAGATTTTGAATAGATTATTAAAAATATGTTCAGTATGTATTGCTAGATTTTTAATTTTCCCATGAAAAGTGGAGTTCAGTATCCAACGTGCTCTTTCATTGCTATTATAAAACCACTCATATTATTGAAAGCCCGGGGGCTTCGGTGCTTTTAATTGTCTCTTCTATTTTTGAACCAAGTCTTACAGTTCCATTTGTGCAATGTATGAAATTTTGACAAAGTAGCACTGAGGCTACAGTGTGCTACTGATTTGGAGTCTAATTAAAAGAGTGAATCAAAGAGATGCAATGAATAATATAATGAAGTCTTGGGTTATAGTATCTTTTGCATTATATATGTGTGTGTGTGTTTATGTGTGTATGTATGCATATTTGAGATAAGCATCATTATGCAAAGTATAGAAAAGGAATAAGAATATTAAACCAGAAGAATGAAGGACATAAAATAAGAGAAAGAAAAAGCCCATTTAAGGTACATTGATTCAAAAATTATTTCCTTATGATGCAGCCTTTCACTCAACTGAAGGTTATAAACAGTCATACAGACATGAGAGTTTTAGTAGTATATAAATGTTGTAATACCACAAAGCCTACCTTTTTCTTAGGGTGGATTAATATTGTTGTTAGAGCCAGTTTTCTGGTTGAGAATTTGTACAACTGCGTTTCCTAATTTGTGGCACTTTCAGACTCCTTTTCTGTGCATAGTAAATTATTTGCCCATAATTCATCTTGCAGAAGTGCAATGATTTCCTTTTTTGTCCTCTTCATAACGTTAGGAATAAATACATTTCTGTTTTTAGACGACCAGTTGTTGGAATTAAGTGCCGAACTGTAATGGCATCAAATAATATTAAAATAGTTCTTCATGACATGCATTATACTCATCAACAAATGATTATTAAATATGAAAAAATGCTAATGACCCAATCAAAAACAGCATTAACAAAATCCATAAAGAGAGTCTCCAGAATTTATAAAATTAAAGTAATACCAGATTTTAACAAATTAATGTATCTAATCCTTCTAAGATAAACTGTTATAATTAATTATCAGTAGTCCTGTTTTAAGAAAATCTGTACTGCAGCATTGCAACTATATCTGAATGTTTGGGTCAGGAATGGATTACGACTTATTTCTTTGTAGGATTAGACATAGAACAATACACATATAAGAGCTTAACTCTTATAAAACAGATATAAAGCAAATGTATCTCACCCACAGCTCATGCCTGAACAGCTAATAATGTGACCCCACAAGATAATAAAAATATAAAAAATAGGGAAGTTTGTTATTTATCTATATTATCAATGTTATTTATTTTGTATGCGGCTCAAAGCAATTCCTCTTCATCTACTGTGGCCCAGACAAGTCAAAAGGTTCAAGAACCCTGCATTATTCAGAGACTCAGAAAAAACAAAATAAGTTTCCTAATGAAATAGGGAGAAGCATAATAATGTTCTATATCCATCATATTTAGATATTGTCTATATCAGAGGTCTCCCACCTTGGTCCCTTTAAGGCTTGAGGACTTGTGGCTGGCTGAGGAATTCTGGGAGTTGAAGTCCACAAGCCTTAAAGGAACCAAGGTTGGAGACCTCTGGTCTATGTGATACACTGGGCATTTGAAAGATATTGCATAAGTGCTATATAAACATTGAATTGATGTGTACTTCAGTATATTTTGCAGTGTAATAAAAGGGTATTTGCATGAACAGGATTTACTATCATTAGGAGTATTACTATTTTTTTTTTAACTTTTTATTTGTTATGCTCCAATTCTTTTGAACAAGGAGTGCGGGAAATCTTCCTGTAACAAAATGTATCACCGTGTTACCTAATGCCTCCTTCTTCTTTTTAATTACAAAACACTTTTTAGGAGCAATGCAGACTGAGGAAAACAAATCTTGGTGATTTTGGTCAGCTACTTTCCCCTACAAAATGCCATCTCTTGGCTTTCCCATTCATCTTGTATTTGGGATTCTGTTATTTTGCAGAAGGGAAATGCAGCTGACAAGAGTTTTGGAAAGAAGGAAGTGACTAGCAAGGGAAAGGCACTCAATTCTGCTTTTCTTTGATGCAGGGCACTTTCAGTTACAACATGTGTGACTGCAACGTTTCATAGAATTTGTCCTTTGGGGGAACATCTGTGTTGTATCCACTGCAGTAAGTTCTGATTTTATCTAAGGGCGATTGACCATTGTGCAATGGTCTGGATCATAAATTTATAATTCAGGTTTGAATCCATTCCAATAGTAGTTGCTACAGGAAGGGCAGATTTATTATATCTTTATAGAATATGATGGAGACCATCTGATCAACTTGTACCGTATTTTTTGCATGCTTTTATAAGCAACATGATGTAGGTGTTAACACAACCTGTAAAAGCTTGCATGGAGCCTGCAGTGGATTAATTCATATACAAAGTAGGAAAGTTCCTTTAGTTCAGTGTACTTGGCCTCAGCAAATTTTTAATATGCATACCCCTTGCTGACTGGGAAATTCTGGGAGTTTTAGCTGATTTATCCTAGCAGAAGTACATTTAAAGTCAGGATGCCAAAAAACAAAATGTTTTCTTAAATAAAACTTGAGGAAGGCACTTTTTAGGTTTTCTTTTTAGAAACAAAAAGGTATCACTTCCTCTGTGGATCGTGTTGTTGAAAGAGGCTTCCTTTCAACGGGAACTTCCATCAATTTTGTTTGTTTGTTTGTTGTTTGTTGTTTGTTTGTTTGTATCCCACCATTATTATTTTTACAAGTAACTCAAGGTGGTGAACATATTCAATGCACCTTCCTCCTATTTTCACCACCACAACAACCTTGTGAGATGGGTTGGACTGAGAGAGTGTGACTGGCCCAAAGTCACCCAGCTGTCATGGCTAAGGTGGGATTTGAACTCAAGGTCTCCGACTTTTTAGCCTGGTGCCTTAACCACTAAATCAAACTGGCTCTCTATTTGGTACTGACAACATGCTATGACATTGGCTCAAATATATTCCACATGATACTCTAGCTAGGTGGATAAGTCTTTGTACTTTAAAAAGTTGTGTTTGTTGTAAGCAATATAGGTTTCAATCAAAAGATAGGAAGGAATGATATTCAGTTAGACATTCTTTGATTCTGTGCGACAAATAAGTCATGTTGTTTTATACATAATTCCCTGTAAGCGGCAACTGTAATCTAATTGTTCTGTATAGAATTTTCATTTTGATTTAAGATATTTTAAAAATCGCAATGTGTTAAAAAACAGATTTATTTTTAGTTATAAAAATCTAACATTCTTGTTTCTAAGATTGCAATGTTATGAGAGTTTAGACTACAGTGCCACATTCACTGAAGAATTTCCCTTTGAAATTAAAAAAAGCTTCTTTTTAGATTGTGTTTGTGTAGTTTCAACCATTGTGTGGGCCATGCACAAGATCCCTTTTTGTGTGTTCATATATTTTACACACCGCTTTTGTATGAAGTCTACCTGTGCCATTTGCTGTTCAGTTTTGAACGTTTTGCAAACAGGAAATAAACTTTTTTTTTGTCCTGAAAATCTCCCAGCCATGCTAGTTTTGATTCTTTTTTTAAATGGAGGCCGTGGGGGGGGGGGCTGAGGAAGCATTCATGCTTTATATCTGATTATTATCAATTTGATTGTTGAAAATTTCTTTTATTCTGGGCTGAAAATTTGGCCCATTTTTTCAAATTTGGCAAAAAATATTTGCACAAATCGCTCTCTGTAGTTTTGTATACTCTCTTTTCCAGTGCATTTGTTTTCATACATCCATCTGTATGTTTCACAAATATTATTGTATATATTTGTATTTTTGTAGATGTGCTTCCCCTTGGGTATGTTCTTCTAAGTTTAATTTGAGAAGAGGATCTTGCAAACTGCTGAACCAAATTCCATTTCCCCCCTAAAAAATTCTGAGAAACCTGCTTTCTCCCATTTTCCTGCTGCTAATTTCCAGATCTTTAGATATGGAAATGGCCAGCTTTGATGCTAATACGATATGCAATTGAAATGGATGCTGTGCCTGAGCTTGCAGTAGCAATTTTATACTCTATTATTTATCCAGTATATTTTTAATTAATAAATACGTCATAATCATCTTGTTGTGCAAGGTTTCAATTTCTTCCCAAGGCAATGACTATGAAAACTCCTGCCACAATAGTTATTCCGGGAAGCTGCTGCTAAGACCTCCAGAAGTAACATTTTTGAAACAATAGAAGTTCTGGCTTGTAATTCAATTTTAAATTTGTTTTCTGTTGCAGAATATCTTGGCCTAAAGAGAACTTTTTATTTCCATTCAAATTCATTAATTTGATCAAACATTTATTAACTCGTGGGGTTACTTCTTTTAAATGGTTTTTAATTATTGTATGTCTAGTGTTTTTATTTTTGGCTGTACACTGCCCTGAGTCCTCCGGGAGAAGGGCGGTATAAAAGTTTGAAAAATAAATAAAATAAATACTTTTAAATAATAATAGTGAGATATTGAATGACCTACTTCGGACTTAGTTTTGATCAGACTATTCTGCAAATAGTTAAAACAATGACCAGACAGTCCCTTTTCCTTGCATTTCAGATTTCATGTTAAAGCGGCAGAGCTGGCATCCAGATTGATGTGACATCTGTGGAAAATGAATTAAAGCAACATGACCAAGGCTCATTTCTCATTCTGTAATTATACTGAGCAAGTCCTAAATTGGCTCTAGTCACGTTGTGATTTTCAACTTTTCCTTGACAAACCAGAAAGGTAACCTTTTAATTTATTATCATAGCTAAGGCATAACTAAGCATCTATATAATATGCATGTTGAGCTGGTTTTTCAGAGTAGAATTCCAGTGTTGCAAATGTCCACAAAAATTGCTTTACCCTTCCATAGCTAGCAGAGATAAGGCCTTGTAGATTGTCTGGCTTTATTTTTTCCCTTTGAAAACTTCTTTATTACAACATCTGTTTCTGTAATTTTTTAAAGTACAGAATATGGCACTTAGTTTTAATAAAAGTGATTGCAATATGATATTTTAGAGTGCTAAAAGCCTTGGAAAATGAAAGGTCATGCTGTCCAAACTCTGTGGTGGTACTGTTTACTGCAGCAGTTTTTAAAGAAAGACCAAAGTTCCTTGGAAGAGTATCAAAAGTTTCTAAATGAAAAAAACCCATTACATCCAATCAATTTTCCTGAAGGATTTGCAGTAATTTTGGGCAGTGAGCCAGCATAGGATAGTATGCCTTTTATCGAACATTTCAAGTATTCAGGGAGTCAGGGTGAAACCCAACATGCTTAGTTAAAGTTATATGTAAACTGAAGATATGAAACATCCCCCATGTCTTCTGCTATCGTGTGGTAGATTAGCAGAGTTTATAGTTAGAAAGTGTTGCTGAAGAAAAAGTTTATTTCAGAGCGAAGTTTGAAAATTCATTGCTTCCTATTTTAAAATATATATTTTGTTAGCTTTCTACAGCCTTTCCTGTTTGTTTTGTTCCTCTTGTGGTCAAAATGAAACAGATGTTAAAAACTGATGCTGACTGAAAGATTCAGGAAATAGACCTAAGAAAGGAGTAGAACATTTTAAATCAGGCTTGGACCTAGGATCTGATTGTTTTTCTATCCTTTCTTTAGCACCAGGATGAAACAAGAAAATATTATTGTATGCTGTTGCAATTATAATTTATTTTGAATGCTTTCTTTGTATTATGATTATTTTAATACAATTTTGCTTTGTTCTATTTTGATGTATAAAATGGGTTTTCTGTACAATGTTTGTTAGCTGGGCATAGTTATTGGCATAGTTATTTGTTTAAGATAGGTGGCCATAAAATTTTGGTTTTTTTTAAATAAAATAAGATTAAATTCCCTCCTGCAGCCAGAGTGGGAGACCCCTAGTGGACGATAAAAGAAAAAAATGTTAAGATAATTAAATACAATAATCTGTCATTGCCGTATATGACAAGTCAGTATAGCATTACAGGACGAGGCATGTGGTTGTAAGAATGTAATGTGGACAATATTGATTTGTATTAACTACTTTTATTAACTATTTGTTCCAGTAGGGCCAACCAACTTTTTTAAAGTATAATTTTATTTAACTTTAAAAATATTAGCAGCTAATATTTATTTTAAAACTTTTTTATCATTCTTTATGTAATCAAACAGCAACTATATTGCTATTGTATAAAAGACTATAAAAAAGAAGCCTAACATTATATGAAAAATATAAATGGTAAGGAAAAAAAGAGGAAAACAATCATATATTAATCCACTGAAGAGAAGCGAGAAAAGGGGAAAAAATGACACTTCTGAAAAAAAGAGAAACACAGCATAACATTAAACTAAAGAGAAAATCCCACATCTAAATTATATTTTAATTCTAATTCTTTATAGAAAAATTCTTTAGAGAAAAAAGTTATACAACTTGCTTTAATTTCAACATTATGACTCAGTTTTTAAAAAAGTAATTTAAACCTAGTCTGAGGGCACTATATTATCCAGTGTTGCCTCCCTTTCTGTTCAGATCCAAGTCCAGCTTGGTTAAGTTGATTTACCTTGTCTGGATTTGACTCCTGAGCAGGATTGGTCCTTGGTCCTTAGATGACCTCAGAAGACCAGGACTATGGACTAAATTGGAAAATCAAAAAGAGCATGTTGGAAGGCAGTGGCAAATCACTTTTGCAGTACTGCCCATGTGACTATGAAGTCAGTAACTGATGAAACAATGTTACCATATTGAAGTTGAATAAATTTGTTTTATTTTATAAATTGCTGTCTGTTTGATATTAACTTGAAGAAAAGATTGTGGGTAACCTGATTTCATCTCTGACCTTCGGTGTCTACTGCAAAATTTTACCAGAAAAATTAAAAGCATTTGAATGAACTATCATTGTGTTCCTAATAGGGGTAGACATTTCAAAAGATTTGAACCATCATCTACAACCTGTGAGCCTTTCGATATCTCAGATTATCTTTTTAAATGCAGAGTAAAATTATCCTAAATCCTTGCCGCCAAGAGACCTCATTGTGATGCTGGTGATGGGAATTGTTGCTTGATTGACTTAGCAAGTTGGGGAAAGCTGAATCCCTTAAAACAGGACAGTATTTTTCTGTCCTTGCTGAAGGAAGCCTCTGATCTTCAAATTTGTGTGATACTTTTGAAACATTCCTCTTGGGGCCCATTATTAGAGTAAACACTAGTGTGCCAGCAGCGCATCTTAGCTTGCCAGAAAAATAACCAAGAAATCAAAATAATTCCAAAGACGAGAGTCATGAGAAAATGTTTATTTTTACTGTAAGGGATTCATATTAACCATCCTTGCATTAAAACACTGTATGCAGGCATTGTCTAGGCAGGAAGACCAATATCCTTGACACACAGAATCTCTTCACAAGCTAAAAGATTAAACAACTGAGGTGGGAAGGTGAGGAGAGAAATATGTTTACAGTACCCCATCTGAGGGTACTGTTTAGTCTTGGGGTGGGACATCCTGAATTTTCTTCGTCTGTCTATGTCTATGTGTATGTGAGAAAGTGTGAGTGAAACTTGCTAATTTGAGCAGTTCACAGATACAAGAGATAGTTTTGCTGGTCAGATTATATGTGTGTCCCAAAGGTCTTACTTGCTTCCATTAAAAATGGATGCATACAATAGAGCAGGAACACTCTATCTAAGTGATGTTTTAAATAAGGGACAAAATAGTCGGGGGAAAATGCTGTTTGACAAGGGCTTTTCAATGTTTTAAGCAAAGCTTCAGTAACACATATATGATATATGGTGGGGATCAGGGGGGAAAAAAGACAAATATTTAAAAAGTTCCCAAAATGGCATAGGCTTGGGAATAAGGAACAAGTTGCTCATTTCAACCGTCATGGGCATTGCTCAGAAGATGCCACAGGGAGAAGAAAAGAGGAAGAGATTGGTGCTAAAATGGGGGGGTGTGAGAGAAGGGAGGAGTTCTAAAGTGCCAGTTAAGAATATTTTGAAATAATGTTCCTTTGTCAAGAGCATTCTAAAAATAAATTAATACAGCAAAATCCACCAGTAAATATGCAACACATGGCAAAACACATTATGCAGTACCAATCTTGCATTCATATTTAAAAATTAGTATGATAACAAACAAACTTTAAGTTGCTTCTTATATCGTTCAATTTGGAAGAAATCCATAGGATCATGTGTCAGAGAGAAAGAATGTAGTAGCTGTATCTGCAAAGAATGATAAGCCAAAATTCTACTGTCATATACACAAACTGCATCCAATCATGTGAAAGAGTCTTTATGAATCCCTTTGGATGGAATTGACCCAAGCAAAATTGAGTTTGTCATCTGAAACTGGACCTCTCTGCCTTACTGTGTTGCTTAGAGGTCAGACATTTTAAACTAAGCAAGCAGACTGTGTTAGAAGGCATAGAGCTATTCTCACAGCAAGTAAAATAAAATGGCACCCAAAGGGCTGGGTATATGACTTGTGAAAAGTTAATGATAAATCATGATCTTCAGACTTCTGAAATTTATTTTTCATATATGAACAAAACCAGACTACTTCTACCATTTTACTCTCTCCCAAAAATCTAAAAATACCTCAATAACGTATTTGAAATGCTGTTGCCAAGACAGTGTGTGTTGAAACCTAGAAGAGATGAATAAGAAAACCAGCAGCAAGGAGGATTGTCTCAGTTATAAGGACAATAATAGCATTATTGGAAGACCTGATGGTCAAGGCTGGAGACAGATCTCCAGAAAGTCT
>JANHFO010000693.1:191422-201824 GCA_032468095.1 Pareas carinatus
GGGTGGACTTCAACTTCCAGAATTCCCCAGCCAGCCATGCTGGCTGGGGGATTTTGGGAGTTGAAGTCCACCCGCCTTAAAGTTGTCAAGATTGGGAAACCTTGCTCTAATGGGCAACCCTGCAACTCAAGGAAAGTCACAGCTGCTTTAAACTGTTTCCATATATGTGCCAGATTCGTTGTGCCCTTCGAATCAGAAAACCCAAAGAGTAATATCTGGTGCTTGCTACTTTAAAGGAGCTGTAGTAAAACCTAAGATAGGAGAATCCATCCTGTTGCTTTGATGGCTCTAATAATGATGTTAGAGTGTCCATTTGAATATCCTTATCTCAAAGAAACAGTAAACAAGCTATTAAGTGGAGTAATTGTTCTTTTATATTATTACTAGAAATCAATCAGAACAATAGTTTTTCTTGACAAGCTTGTGAAGTCTATAGCATTTTAAATTGATTAATCTAAGTATTTTTACTACTGGGTTTTAGGGCAAAGTGCTCATAAAATTATAGAATAACTACGTATAGAATACCTAAAGATTAGTATCGCAATAATTTTTAAAACCTATTTTAAAGCACTTGTATAAATGAGTTACCTTGCTTGCTCTATGTTTAAGGGGGAAGCGTTAAAATATTAATAAATGAAATGAGAAGGAAAATTTGAAAACTAGCAGATGTTCCCTCATCTTTCTTTGGAAGCTCTATTAACGTGACCCTTTAAATTTTTAAAGGTTTGGCGATACCTCTTTGCAGGAACTTATTAACATGGAAAGCTTAGTACGATTGAATTCCTACTTTGAGCAGTTCAAAGAAGTTTTGCCTGAAGACTGTAAGTGTGATTACAGATATTTGTATTCAGCATGCACAATTTAAATCAAGCAAAGTTCTTCTTTGAATCTAACAAAACAATGAAAAATCAGTAGCTATGTCTCCCGAATACATTGAGGTTTCTTTAATCTTAGTTAATGTTTTCAGTTGGATTTGGTACATGGAACAGTATCAACCACTTATGGACAGTCATTAAACCTCGATACTGAACTGTTGGTGTGGCTCTATATACATGTAGGTGCCAACCACACCCAAAATAAAATTCCAGTTGAAGTTGATAGATTGTTCTGCATCATCTATTCATTGCTTGGTGACCACATAGTTATTTTCCACAATAATCTATCTATCCCTAACCTGGTCTTTCGATTCTCTAATACTGAACCTATTGCCACAGTAATGGTGTCCATCTAACTTGCTGATTGTCATTTCCATCACCTTTCTCAGTATTAGAGCCTTCTTCAGAGAGCTAGACCTTCCCATAAATCCAATGTAGGATAATTTAAGCCTAATCAAGCATGCCCTGTGTTAGCACTCAGGGTTGATTTGTTCTATAATCTGTTAGTTTGCTTTCTTGGCTGCCCATGATATTCTCAGGCGTCTTTCCCAACATCAAAGTTTAAAAGCATTGATCTTCTTCTTATTCTACTTCTTCATAGTCCAGCTTTCACTTTCCTAGAGAATACCATGCCCTGCATGATTCTGATCTCTGTAGGTCACTTCGACAGTTGTGGTATTTGAATATCTTTTTAAAGTTCTTCTACTTACTGAAGAAGAAGTGCAACTCTAGTTTTATTTGCTGCAGTTTTTGTTTAAATAGTTGGCAGTCTGCCTTCCTGCAATGATGGTGACATTCATGAGACTAAATCAATTCTATGCACAGTTGTGGATAAGAAAAGAGATATTCGTTTTAATTTTAGCAATGCTGTTCAAGGAATTTACAGTTTAGAAAACAAGACCTTCCCTTTCACTATTGCTGCTTATATTTTACCAAACCGCTTTTTCCTATCTGCTCCCTCAAAAGGGAATGCAGCCATTACAAAATAGCGCTCATGATTCTCATAGGTGATCCCCCAAAATTTGAAGAAATCTAGTAGTACTTCTTTCAGCTAGCACCTTTTATTAAAAAGCATCAATTTTCTTGCAGCTCACCATATCAGATACAACACATCAGTTGATGTGACATGTATAAGAATGACTTCTGGATTCCTATTATATATAGTTCCAGTTTCTGAAGTACAGAATATTGTGCGATCTATTCAGATTTCCTAAATTCTATTGAATTTCTATGATTTTGCTAAAGACGTAACTGTTGCTAAACATGACCTATCCATTCCCAGATATGATGTGCAGATTGATTGTATAGAAAAGAAAATGCTCTTGGACATTTGTTAAGTTGTGATTTTGGTTTTTTTCCCAGGTCTACCTCGATCTCGGAGTCAAACGTGCCTGCCTGAACTGTTGAGGTTCCTTGGACAGAATGTACATGCAAGAAAAAATAAGAATGTTGATATTCTTTGGCAAGCTGCTGAGGTAAGATATAAGAAAGTTAACTTAATATGTTGTCACTTGTCTCTCATCGCAATGTTATGTCTTCAGAATAAGCAGCAATGCAGAAAGCTGCAGATACCTGCATGTTCTCTGCTATTGTGCCATATCAATAATCAAAGAAATAAATGTACATTTGACATCAAAAATAACAAGCATGGCTTTTGGGGTTCTTCTTTTCCAGATTTGCCGCAGACTAAATGGTGTTCGGTTTACAAGCTGTAAAAGTGCCAAGGACCGGACTGCCATGTCGGTGACCCTGGAGCAATGCCTCATACTGCAACATGAACATGGAATGGCCCCACAGGTCTTCACTCAGGCCCTGGAGTGCATGAGGAGGTAAGACGGCCTAGTTTGCTTGCGCTTACTTGTCTCTAATCCTGGAGCCCTGTAAACTGCAGATGAGTATCCAATACTATGCGATTCAGCTTTCTCTTTACGAATATGACTCTCATTGCTCAGTACTCTGAGATCCAGACTTTGAAACCATTTAAACCGTCTCCTTGGAATTGAGATATAAAGAAAGAAAGTGCTAAGTATGTGGATCTTTCTGCTTGACCGCCATGAAAGCTTCATAACTAACATTGTCGAGGCTGCTGTTTTCCTTAGAAGTGAAAATGCAGAATTATCAAGGAGAAACATCTGCAGGTTGCATTGGTTTCCTACGCTTACTCCTCAGACAATAGTTTGCTCCCTCAGCGAATTGCCATTATGAATGTTTCATGATACAGCAAACAACTCCATCACAACTGTGTGTCAAACTGTGGTCATATCAGTTTAATCTGCTTTCTGAAGCGGCAGACATGTTCACAGATTTCAGTTCCTGTTTTAAAGAAAAACCCAGTACAATGTTTCAAGCACTGCTAAAAAGCTCCAGTGTTACATATGAAGCAAGAAAGGATAAGAAATCCAGATTTAGTGTTTAATCGTAGTTTAACATGACTATAAAGTTCTGCTTTCAACATTCACTTTTGTTGAATGTAAATGTTCTGTGTGTCTTCTCACAAACTCTCAATTCTCTTATCCTTTCTATATGTTTTTGCTATTTGACCCTTTCTAAATCTTCAATCTTTATTACTTTTAAAACCTAGTTGCGATGTCAACTCACTTTAGCAATTGTTTTCTAATTTCATAAATCCTATTTAGCAACCGCATAATTCCATGAAATGCAATTGCAATTGAGTTAACGGTTTAAGAATATAGAGTAACAAGCATAATAGAAAGTATTCTCAAATTAATTATCATTTCATTAATTGTTCCTTTGATAACATTCACTACATTTTAACATAGTGATCTAATATGCATCACATCAAGGGCCAGTTGTATTCATGCTATCTGGAGAAAAAGTTAAATCATATTGTTTTGCTTTGAGCATTCAGGAAATAAAACTTTATAGAATTGATGTGGATGATGCAAGACAGTAGACCTAATAGTGGGAAATCTATTTTTTATTGGCTTGTTACAAAGTAATTGTTACATTTTGGCATTATTTTACAAAACAATTTTTGACAACACAGACATTGCATTGATAATACAAAAATTAAAACTGAAGCAAGGAAATAGACTCTTTCGATCATCTGAGTTTGAAAAAAAGTCAATATTTCCTTTGTAGGATTTTAATCTAACATCTTTTAACAAATTGTTATTTAAATAGATGCTAATTTTCTAAAATATTCATTGAAAACCTCACAATAAATACTTCATGTAGTTTATCTTGCTGAAGATATTTCTCTACCTAATTCTTCAGTTTTTTTTCTGTCTGTCAGTACACTGTCACATGACACTGTATCTTTATTTCCGAGAACTTCAAATTTGAAAGTCAGTAAAGTCGGAATCAGGGATGGAAGAAGAGGATAGATTTACTTTTTAAAAATTGTTAAGCTCTCTGCCCACTCTTAAAAATATATTTTAAGCTGAGAAACAGGGCAATCTATCTGGTTTATTATAGTTCTTAAGCCACTGAGCAAAACACATGCATTTTAAGAAACATCTTTTAACTAGCTACTTCAGAGAGATAATGTAGAGATTTTCTCTACGTTAATAGCTGAATTATTTCAATATGCCCTGCATTGAAAAATTCTTGAAAGGGTCAAATACCACAATGGTTATTCATGTTCGATTTGCTTTTGAGAGCTCTCTTTCTTTGCAGCATGTGGAAAGCATGGCACAGCCGCATGGCACAGCGCTTAGCCAAATGAGAAAAATGAACATGGAAAACCATTCTAGTTTGACATACATGTATTTATTTTCAATAGACTACAGTATTCTTTCTTATTTTCTCTTTTTATTCTCTTTCTCTCTCCTTTATTCTATAATTGCGCCTTTTATTATTATTTTGAAAAATTGGCATATTTCCTTATTCTTTATCCTCATACGTTCTCTACTTTCTGTTGTAAATTTTTCAAAGTTTATTTTCTTCCTTCTTCCTGAACCAATTTTGTTCTCTTTTATTTTGCCATCTCGATTCTATTTTTATCTTTTGATCCATAACATTGCATGTCTGTGGTTTGGTTTTTTTTCTCTTTTCTTTTCTCCCCAAATCTCTTCCTTTTCACAGTATTGGAACGCGGGAGGTAGTCATCCAGAAGAACATGTGTGGCCTGGTGCCCCTCCGGGATTTCAGGCTAGATCCCAGTCTACTTTACTCTATTCCTTTATTAGCTCTAAGCCCCAATTTACTGATTGTGTGGCTGTTTCTGAGCATTGCATACTTGGTGACTAAATTACGTTGCAAATGAAGTAAAACAAAACCGATCAAAAATCCAGTAAAATGCCAGAGTATATATTGCCACCTGGTACCGATTTGTAAAAAAAAGTCTCATAGCATTGTTGCCAAGAATAATGATTAGTATGCCTTACAATTTTGTTTCTATTGTACTAAACTTGTAAAATACACATCTGATTATTTTATGAAAAGGAATTGTATTGAGTGTTTACACTGTCATTGAGCTTCCAGTGCTTGTAATGTAAGTCCAACAGCTGCCTATTACCTCAGTGATTTAATCAACCTGAAGATTAGTTTCTGTATCATCTATTTTAGGCATTCAAATCCATCTCCCCTCCATTTCTTTATAACTACATACAGCTTTGTTTCACATGTTTCTTGTTATCCAGAGGGAAAAAAACTATGTATAAAAAAATTTCTAATGTTTTTGTATATGGGGGGGGGAGTGTCAGTCTTGCTTTTCATATTTAAATGATAAGGAAAAAAGGGGGAGGGGCTTTGTAACATATTTATCTACAATCTATTTAAGGCATCTTTCTACTTTGATTTACAAGCATCACTTCTACAGTGTTACAATCATCAATATTCAAACCATGCATTTAAATCTGTTGCAACAGATTATGCCCTTTAAAAAGGTACTTGAAAGCAATATGTTGCACACTATATAATTTCAGTATATTTATACAGTTACTTTCTTAGTGCATCAAAAAAGAAAGAATATATAGAAAGAGTAAGCTTACTGATCATCTAATTCCATTCAAATCATTGGAAAAGTATTTTTGTAACCTGTGTGATACTATGCTATCACATGTTAATTAATATTTACATTAAATATTACCATAAAATGCACTAATAGCTCTTTGGGGTTAATGTTAAACTTTAAATCTTAAGGTATGTGAAAGATGCAAATGTAATTTAATGATAGCCTGAATCTTAAATGTTCAATCTTAATTTCTATCATTATAATATTTATTCATCCAAAACAAAGCTATATATATTCCCATCCAGATAGCATTTATAAGTAATACCAGTGTATGTTTTAGGAGCATTTAGATATACAAATAACTATTGGGTATTAAAAAGCAGCTTCAAGGCCTATAGATAAAATTATTTAATATTTGGTTGTGCTACATCCTGTTTATCAGATCTGTTACATCACATCCAAATTGTATTGCAAAGATATGACATAGATGTATTCCTGATTGGATTGATTTGGATCTTGACAGAGTAGCACAGTAGCTGCTTTCCTGGTAGGTATATGATTCTGTTGGAGTGAAGATAATGAAAGTATGAGAAACTTCCTGTAGATGTCATACAATAATTTGTAAACTGAACCACAATTTATTTTATTTTTTAAATTAAACCACAGTAGTTACATCTTGAAAACTACCAAGTCTTATGACAAATTTATTAACAATATATTGATCAGTTTATGCCAAATCTAAGCATGCTCTATGGCAGTGATGGTGAAACTTTTAGAGACCGAGTACTCGGATGAGCCGCAGCTAATGAGTCGCGGCTCATGATGTCATTGTCTGGCACCACTACTCCTTTCTAGGGCCCCTTTGTGCACTTTGTGATGTCATCGCCTGGCACTGCTACTCCTTTCTGAGCATGCGCATGGCCCCTATGTGCACTGTGACATCATCATCTGGCTCCACTACTTTTGGAGGATGCGCACCCGATGGGGCGATGCTGGGACGACTTGGTTCGCATGCCAACAGAGAGGTCTCTGTGTGCCCGCTGCAGCACACATGCCATAGGTTTGCCACCACTGCTCTATGGCATGTTCACATCATAACATTTTCCAGGCCACCATTTCCTTTGCTTATCCGGCAAGATCACTTAGTCCAAACCTAGGCTTTGGCATGAATTTATGTGGCATCTCAAAAGGAAAATAATTAGCCTTTAAGTTCTCAATCACACCTATTTTCCCAAGAGAATAGAGTTCAGTACATAAATGCAATTGTGTTTTTGAGCAAGTTGATAAGTAGCCAGCTCACCGAAAACAACATGCAAGTAAGAATTTTCTATGTAGGGAATGTAGTTCTTACTACAGTGGTGCACACATTATTTCAATAAATGGGACAATAGATTTGGGGAGCTGGCTTGAAAGTGCTGTCCTGCCTTATTTTGTGGCATTAAATATACTAGAGTGTTTTAGAATGAATATATATATACATACACACATATAAACACATCACAAGTTATTAAATCAAGGAATGCATGAATCTTTATTTCATGCATCTCCTCTCATAGGTCTGGAGAATTTTGTTTAAAACATGTTCAGTGGTCGAAATGATGCTGAAAGCAAATATATAAATACTTGTCACTACATAATAGCAACTACACCAAATTATCAACTATTTAACCCATACATTTTAAATAAAATTTAGCCAGTTAGACATATTAATGTAAGAATGTAAGTGTGATCCATAAAAGATAAAGTAAATTAAAGTCTTTTATTTATATTTGTGTAATAAATATCAGCAAAACATGCCCAGGAAATCAGTACAATATTTTAAAATCTTATTTGATGAGAATTTGCATTGTACTGATAATTTGACTAAATTATTATAAATTGACATCCCAGTGCATCTTGGAAACAAAACTATTGTAGTTAATACTCAGAGCATGTTCAATGTTGCTGACCTTAGTCGTCAACTTACAAATAAATTATGTCTCGGTCATGTTTGTATACTCTTTGTCTTCTGCTTCTGCAACTTTCATTTTCCTTTGTCATCTTCTGTTTAGAGAAACCAAAGAAAGAAACTTGGAAAGTATATTTTGAGAATTCAAATTACTTATGTAATTATGTATATGTATGTATATCTGATAATAATGGCCTTTGCAATAGAGTTCAGTCTGGCTGAATGAAAGTGTGCAATAGGCCGCCGGCCGAGGCGATTAGGGTGGCGCCCACGGGCGCCCTGGGCATGATGGTTTTGGGCTTCTCCTCGAGTGTAAACCTACTCCTGAAAGGTAAGTAATAGCTAAGAACCCGCTCCTATGTGATTGTAACATTCCGTGAAAATTTGAAGGCAATCTGTTCAGTACTTTCCGAGATTACCTACCAGAAACAAACATGCAGTTCCTTTTTTATATATATAGATTGGTGACACTGATAAGTATTCCTAGCACAAGAATTGCCTTGTAGCCTGCCCTATTTTATAGTAACTGTGTTTTCATTATAAGGCATTACAAACATTATTAAAAGTTATACTGCAGTACTAGTTCAGACTTAACTGTATCATGTCATTTTGTTCCCATACTTTCTTAGCAGGTGTTGAGAACTTAGATCTCTTCTTATAAGGCTGGACAATGTACTCCAGATGTTAGCAAGCTCAGCCTGATGTTTGTACTAATCACAACAGAGCTCTGTACAAATATTACTAGAGATTTACTCCTGAGCAGAAATGCGCCCTGCTCCGCAATTAAAACAAAACAATTTTGGATTTCTGTCAACATTTGCCAATCTCAAATTCGATCTCAGTTTCTTTTGGCTTCCCTCTTGGAGGGACCAGGTTTGCATTACAGCCGACTACTTTATTGAATTCCATCCCTATGCCCCTTGTGTTGAGCCCTGCAAATTTAAATGTCATTTTACAGCACACATTTATAATTACCATAGTAGGCCTGGGACATGGAGAGAAATCTGCCACTATGAATATTAACATTAATGTGTCCAATGCCAGCTTGCCAATCCCGCTGGCAGGAGTATAAAAATGCTTGAGTTAAAGTTTTATTTAGATGTTAAAAGATTCTGAGCCTCAGCAGAGTTGACAGAGGCAGCCCCTGTGCATTCCTTTCACTGCCTGTGCTCGAATTGAATTACACCAGGGGGAAGGCAGGGAGCTGACAGTAAGTTGCCATGCTTATTTAATCTCATTTACTATCAGTACATTGTCAGCATGAGGTTTCCCCTTGTCTCCATTCCTGAGAAATAAACTGCAGAAAAATGGTCTAGACTCATTCCTTTTGCAAAAGCCAACAATTAGAATTTTGCTTAATCAAAAACTAGATATCAGCTGGTCATTTAATGCAACAGTTTCACTTTCATTTTCTTTCTCTCTGTATCTTAATCTCAGAATAGTTTCCAATTAGACACCAGTACTCTCTGATATTTTTCTTTTGGTCTCATCATTCTGCAAAGTCACTGGATGATATAACAAGTTACAATTGCTCAATCTAACCTAGTTTATAAAATCATTGTTAAGGATTAAACACTTTTTTGATACAAAATTTTCCAAAGAATTCATAGTAAAATAGATTTTAGTCTTTAATGAAAAGTTGATGTTGAATCTCAACAAACTGCAGAACATTTCTTAGTAGCTTCCAAAATTTGTCTGTAGGGGCTCTTCCTCATAGTTGCAATAATGTGCATTCCTTTAGTGCTTGAGTTGGCAGAAAGGTATGCCAGCATTATTTGCACTATCCCAATGGTCAAACTCTAATCTACCTCAGTAATGAGACTTTTGAGTGGTCTTTATCCTTATAGATTTACTGTGGTTCAATTTAAGGACGGTAATTGGTGGATTCCCCTAGCTTCCTTTTCCCTTCCACCTATCACTAGCTGGTAGGGGAAACAATACCACTAAGTACTCTCCTTTTGTGAGGGAAATACGCTTGGCCCTTGGTGAGCAATGCCTGGAACAAAGGGTTTAGTCACCTTGTAATTTGCCTGAGTTCTATCCAGTAATCTTTTCCGAAACTCTAGTGGTCCTCTGGCAGATGATAGTAGCCCTTTATCTCTAAAAATAGCTTGGCTGTTATGGAAGAGGTTGAAAGATAAACCAGGAGGGGACTTGCACAGCACAGTGAGGTAACTCCTTCCCACTTCAGACCTAGCCTAGTCTCTGCACTACCAACCTGTCAGCTGAGTTAATTTTGGACGGGGCTTTATCTAGCTAGAAGGAACAACTACCAGCACTCAATTTCACCCCAACTTAAAAATATCCCAAATATATATGATTTGCAAAGAAATGTTAGGGAATGTGCTGAGGCTGCATCATGTAGTATAGTATCATATGGAGTAAGCAATGTAGTATGGAATAGACAAAATGTCACTTCTCCATGAAAGGAAGGGAAGCAATAGGAAGCATGGCTGCATGAAAGATCCTAACAGCCGAAGTAGGGAAAAATCTGCAATATATTCATTTGGGAGGAAACCAGGAACATCTACTTTCTAAGTTTAAATTGACTAACAGCCCTCCCGCCTTTTTAATTTAATTTAATTTAATTTTAATGAATTTATATACCGCCCTCCTCTCGAAGGACTTGGGGCAATGAACAGCCATTAAAATACATAAATA
>JANHFO010000696.1:0-11801 GCA_032468095.1 Pareas carinatus
CATTATTATCATCATCATCATCATCATCATCATCATCATCATCATCATCATCACCATCACCAGCACTCCCCCATCATCACACATCTCTATCTCTACATCTTTAGTTAAGTCAAGGCAGTGAACATACTTAATACTCCTGCCTCCCATTTGACCCATAACAATAGTGTGGTTAGATTGACTGGGCTGAGAAAGAGGGACTGGCCCAAAGACACTCACAGGCAGCTTTCATGCCCAAAGGAGGCCTAAAATTCTCCATCTCTTGGTTTCTGGGCCTACACCTTCACGACTGCACCAAATTGTTTAATAGCAATAACACTTAGATTTATATGCAGCTTCAGTAATTTACGGCCCTCTCTAAGCGGTTTAGAGTCAGCCTATTGCCCCCAACAATCTGGATTCTCATTTTACTGACCTCAGAAGGATGGAAGGCTGAGTCAACCTTGAGCCGGTCAGAATCGAACTGCTGGCAGTCGGCAGAGTTTGCCTGCCATACTGCATTCATATGAATCCAGATCCAGCGCCAGATTTTACCCGCTTGGGAGACAGAGCAATTAAAATCCAGATAGGCTGCCCAATGATAAGATTGAAAAGAGAGTACAGAGGTCCACCCACAAAGCCTCTTTAACCATGCTGGGCATAAACCTAGTGACTATACGGCCACCACGTTGTTAATGTTTCTTATTTTAAAAGCTTGGTGAGATCTTTGAAAGCTTAACACGCGGGGCAAAACCAAGTCTCTGGTTAATTGATGTGTGAGCTCAGCACATTGGCTGATTCCAGAACAAGGTGGCGTACAGATGCAAACCCTAACAGTTGGCATCAGGGCAAGTCAGGGATCACTTTAGCTCTCGCTATTTTTAGCTGGTCACCTGAGCGTCCATAAGCCACACGCTCCGTCTGCCCAAGCCTAGCGAAATGCACTCTTGACTCACTGCAATTCTCTCTTTATCCATCCATACACCAAAATAAAATAAAAGACTCGACCACCTTTCTAAGCTGACTGGATGCCTTCGGCCTGGTGAATAGTAAGTCCAGGGCCTGTTACAAAAAGCGACTCACCTCCCCTGAGCTTTTCCTTGAGCTCAAAGGCAGGGACAGAGAGGAAGCCACAGGGAGAAACTGCAGTGCAACGGCGATTGAAGCCATCCTTTTCATTCTGAAAATAGATGGAGCCCGGCCAGAGCTTTGATTTGCCTGGAGGTTGTTATTTCAGGACCATCTTCCTTAGAATAAATCCTTCAAATGTCCCTGAGATACAATGGCAGCAACCCAGCGCTCTAGACCTCTCTGTTATACTAAATCCTGCAGTTGTGATGGTTGGGGAAGATAAAGGTTTCTGTGATTTGCATTTGATCCAGGTGGCTTTGAGGGCTGCAAAATGCAAGCCAGTCGCCTGGATGTTGCCGCTTCCAGAACATGTCAATTCTGTTCAGTAGGACGGGTTCCTCAAACACACAAACCACACGCAACATACATAGACACAGGTGTTTTGCTTAGAAAATCTTGCTCGGTCCTCTCATTAGCTCCTAGAACAGCGTTTACCGACCTTGACTACTTTAATATGTGTGGACTTCAGCTCCCATAATGACTTTAGCAATGCTGGGGGAAGGGAACTCTCCATGCTGACTGGGGAATTCTGGGAGTTGAAGTCCATGCATCTTCAACTGGCCGAGGCTGAGAAACAAACGAATCTTGAACTCCATTAACTGAAAAGTCAAGAATGGATGTAGCCATTTCAGTGGATAAAAGCTGCACATTCTGGTTTATTGAGTCATAAACTAGCCAAAAGGACTAGTTTCATGCCACACACTAAAGCCATCAAAAAATGAAACGGGATTAACTTTAACGGAACCTATTATGTGAATCCTGCCATGAGATCCGTTACAGCCCTTGTTAAGGAATTGTCGAAATCCAGCCAATAACCCCATTTTTATGATAGGCTATGTCGTAAAACATGGTTCTGACAATCCCTCAGGCTGCATGCCCTCCATTTTGGTTCAGACCTCTTTTTCATTTCTTTTTATGTCCTCTTCAAAGCGGCAACCCATGCTGCTCATCTAGGAATAAATGACAAGAAACAGTTGCAACTACCCTGCTTCCCCCCAAAATAAGACCTAACCAGAAAATAAGACCTACTGCATCTTTTGGAGCCAAAATTAATATACAAGACCCGGTTTTATTTTGGGGGGGAAACATGGTAGTCTCAAAGGCTGCATTTACTCAACATGCTAAACTTGCATTGGTTTAACTTGGATTAGTTTTAGGAGATTAATGGGCTGGGTGAACCCAGAAGAATTAGTTTGTTTATTTTTCAAGGCATGTATTGTCCAAACTCTTAAGATGGTTTAGTTTGGTATGTGAATGCCGATTAAGACAGTGTGCTTCAGATGTCGATAACATGGTGAACGAAGCCACAATATGGCTGACTGTGGCATGAAGGAAAGACAGTTGGCCGTACAATTGCATTGATTTTTCTCTGCAGTAGAACTGTTTCATACAACAGCTGACCAAGTTATGGTGTTTCCAGAATAGAATCTTAACAGTGACATCACATCAAGGGGCATTATTTACAGAAGCTTTTCCTAACCAGAAAAACTTTGGGCACCCTGGAAAATATAAAGAGGAGAAAAAATAATCCTGCAGAACATTAAAACCCAAAGCTACGATTTGCAATAGGGAATCGACCAAAGGCTGCCTGCTAAAAAAAATAAAATAATTCAAGCCCTTTTTGAATAAAGGATTTGCATATCAAACAACATGGCCACTCCGAGCAGCATTAATTTTAATTTCTGCTCCTGAATCCCGAGAGTGGGGAGCATGCGTCATTTGCCGGGGCCTCAAGACCGGTTCATACAGTACAATGCACCCAGTGGAATCTGCTTCCTTTGTGGTGTTCTTATCTTGTTTCTCAGACAATGAATGTTTTCTGAAACAATGCATATGGATAAGACCAGCCACTCCAGCGAAAGGGATGGAAGCAACACGGAAAGGAAGGGATTGACTTGATCCACTCTTATTCTACCTCAGTGTGTCTCCAACATGGCCACTTTAAGAGGTGTGGACTTCAACTCCCAGAATTCCTTAACCAACACAGCTAGTTGAGGAATTCTGGGAGTTGAAGTCCCTCACCTCTTAAAGTAAGAAACGCTTTGAGAAACACTATTCTGGATGGAGTTAGAAAAGTACATCTACATTCTGGGAATCCTTTACGATTTGCAGATGTTACTGGATCTCCAGTAGACAGTGGTGGCAATGAATGCATTGGTACAACTACTGGGTTCAAATCCCAGTCTGGTCTCCCAGCTGGGGTTAAGGGTAGACTTGCTGATGACAACAAATAAGCTAGAGATGGTCATTCAAGTCTCCCTCGATTTTTCAGTGAAACGTCTTTCTTGTTAAAAGCACAACTACATGTATAACACCAATAGGGACCCTTTCTAGGTCAACCAGATCTAGTGATGGCTATCCTTGCCTTGCTTACATTTAGATGTCTTGAGGACAACTGACGCGTGCTATTTTTGAAAGCTATCAGGAAACTTCACTGATTCCAAACTGTGATAGGTGGGCTGTTCACCAACCCATGAAAACACAAACAGCATGACCTTGTCAAGTTTGTGGGAAGAGGGTGTGTTTTCTTCTCTCCTTGCCTCGCTCCCTTAGGAATGACCCTCGGTCTATAATATTTCCATTTTTAGGAAAGGCATTAAGACATTCAGCCGTGTCTTTGGAGTCCTAGCACTAATCATTTTAATGTGCTTTTACTGGGCTTTTAATTGTTGATATTTCATTTGAGAATATTAACAACCTTCAGCGTGTCCTTTAGACAAAATTTGGGAGATGTGCTGAGAAACGGTTAAGGGAAAATAAGCTAGATAGGTTAGGATGGTTGGTTTATTCCCTTCAATTCGACTTCTTGGGGGGGTGGGATGTCAAAAGGCAATTGATGATCCTTAGTGCCTAGCTAATGGATTAGATCAGAACATCAGCAGGATCCAAAGATCAAAAGCAGCAGGAGAAAGTGCCAGTTATGCTGCTTCCCCCTCTTTTAGGTCAAGCAAATGCACAGCAGTGCTATAACGCTTCCTCCCAAATCTTGGAAGCATCTTTGCTTTATTTACAGTGCTTGTTTCACAGGCAAGAGAGTGCTCTGTTGCAGATGCTTTTTCTGAACAACCCTCTCTTCTACCATCAAATGTTCCTCCACCACAAGTTTCTCGTGCACAAAAATAGACAGATGCTTTCCCGCATAGCCACCCAAACAAACATTGCTAAATGAAAAACCTTGCCAGCACCCTGATGTTTATGCAAAGTTTGTCATTCTACCCCTGGCAGACAGGTCCTTTTGTCTGGGCTGATTGACTGATCCTTGTGACCAAACCCTGGTGTTCATCTCCATCATCTCCTCCCGTAAAGGAGGCATAAAGGGGCTAAGACAATGGCCCCCAACCTTTCGGGCACCAGATACCTGTTCCATGGAAAAACATTTTTCCGTGGACCGGTAGGAACGTGGTTTTTCCTGCTGCCTGCATCTTGCGAATGGGTCTTGGCTTGTTTGCACAGACTGGCTGCTGGCATGCCGCGGACCGGTGCCAGTCCACAGACCGGGGGTTGGGGACCCCTGGCGAACAGAGGAGGTACAAATCCTGTGCTCCATTTTGCATAGGAAATGGGAATCCTGGCTTCTCCCTACAGGGTCGATGGCCATCCTTAGATGCTTTATCAGACCTGCAGGGAACGCTGTCCTGTGCAGCACCTGGGACAAAGGAGTGAAATTCAGAGCCTTATGATTTCAGGCTGGGTCCCACAGGGAGATGACATCCCAGACCTTCCAAGTCATCATGGCAGCTATAAAGACTTTGCTGCTCCTCTTCAGATCCCAAAGAAGACCTCAGCGGCCACGCAATACCTGGGCCTTGTCTTGACTTATCTTCTGCTCAGTCTCAGGGTTTCCAGCCAACATATTTTGGACGTCAGGAGACCAAGAAACACAGAAAAGAAAAAGAAGCACCAATGTTGCATATTGTGGATAGAAAGGCAAAGGTAAATGAGCCTCCTGACCAGAGACCTATCAGAGTCCTGAGACAGCAGCTCCCAAGGTTTTCATGTCATGGGTTTCCTCAGACCTGGAAGAGACTAAACCTTCTGGATGGGCATTGGAGGAAATAGAATCCTTCCTTCTCCCCTTCCAGGGGTCCAGCATACATTTCAGAGAACAAAACTGTATTTCTGCTTCATCCATTACTAGATCTTCCAAAGGAGGACAGTAGATCACTTTTTGGAAATTCCCTCAACTTCTGGTAAGCCTTCCTTCCTTCCTTCCTTCCTTCCTTCCTTCCTTCCTTCCTTCCTTCCTTCCTTCCTTCCTTCCTTCCTTCCTTCCCAGTCAAGCTACAGAAATTCCTTTAAAAATAAACTGGGTCAAGGTTCCTAAAAGCCACATCATTAACACATCAAACAAAACCACAGGCATGCCATACTTCCATCAACATCCAAGCTTAATGCCTGGGGGAAGACCCAAGTATGCACACCCTTCTAGAAGACCAATAGGTTCGAGACTGTCTGTCTGTTTTGGGCCAGGTAAGATCTGGGTGCCCAGTTTCTCCATTTGGCCATCACCTTCCTTTTCAATCTAAGAGGCGTCCTTCAAAAATATCTGTTGTTGTTGTTCTTTAAATGACCTTTCCTCCACTCTTTTTCCTGTCGGCCACTCACCCTGTCACTTCTTCCTATTTCTCTGCAGAATTATGATTTTTTTAAAAAAAGGTTCTCTAGTCTTTCAGAAAAAAAGATGATCCCTTGGCAAAAAGATAGTGGCAGCTAAGATAAGTCCTGGGATAAGATCCTGCCACAACCTTTCTTTGTGAGAATGTGGACATGCATCAATCTGCCGATTGTCTGCCCTGCCCAGTTATTATCACATATTAGATCAAGGCAGATGTCTTTCGCTCCTAGTCCAGCACTGCTTTGCCTTTCATCTGGAGGCTGGGTAGTTCTCCACGGATTTAATCAGGGGCGCATGGAGCACAAGGCTGAAGTGTTGACAGGGGAGCTTCCGAAAATGAAGGGAATAAGAGCAGACAACTTGGGTATTATGCCTCGGGCTGTCCTTTTTAAGCTGTCTGGTTTCAACTATGTCATCTGCCTTCCCTCTTTATGACTGACTTCAGACCCGGTTGCAGTGCGGTGGCAGATCAGACTCGTCTGCATTATGTCATCGCATCATCCAAGTGCATTAGACACTGACAGCCATCGATTCACACAATACACTAAAAGCCAGGTTCACAAAACACAATTGGCCTACTCTACTCATAACAAATTGGATGTCAGCCTACAGTCGGGTGCGAAACACCAGGACCAAACGTGAAATTCCAATTAAACATGCCTAAGCACAGGAGTATTCTCAACTAACAGTTAACACCCGCTAGAAGATAGATGCCAATGGAATTCGTGGTTGGTTGAATTTAGCACAGGTGACGGGGTTGTGATGGGTCTCACCTGGCCTGATCCAGACCCGACCCCTCTCAAGACTCATCCCTAGACCCTCCCCTGAAGTGACCCACCCATCACAACCCTCAAGGACCACAGCAAGCCCTTATAAGGAGAACGCCAACACATACACCCCCTAAAAACCCACTGAAGGTGTTACCTAGCCTGGCAACAAAATGTTCAGAAATCAACCCACAAGCTTGGAGAATGAGCCTTCACTCTCTTTTTTTAGTGCTGTTGTAACTTCGAGCTGTCGCCAAGCAGACGGTTGTAAGTCAAGGATCCCCTGAATATCGTAGTTTGAGATCTGCCCAAAGCGTGTCTCGCTGTCAGCAAGGTTAACACCTCACAAGCATCTGCCTGACTCCCTGTGTTTGCCGCCTAAGCCTATTTTTAATTTATTTTATGTGTGTATTTTATTTTTATTATTTTTACAAATAACTCAGGGGGGAAAACATATCTAACACACATCCGCCCTCCTATTTTTCCCACAATAACCCTGTGACATGGATTGAACTGAGATGGAAGAACTGGCCCAAAGTCACCCAGCCAGCTTTCATGCCTAAAGTGGGACTAGAACACACCATCTCTCAATTTCTAAGCTTGGTGCCTTCACAACTAGGCAAAACTGGTTTCTAAACCTTTGCTCGTTCAGAGTTTATTTGTCAGAGAGCTACACAGGAATTGTGAGTAATACGTGAAGACAAGCCTGCTCTGGCTTTCCTTAGCTGTTAGAATCTCGGGTAGCACGTACTCAGTTGAGTGCAGGAACGGCTGACAAGACTACAAAGTTGCCTTTTTGAACATGATCTACAGACGCAATGAACTGAACCACAAACTATGCAGCCTCAAATGCGTGCAGTGTACAAGCGTAACTTCAGGGCCCAGCTTCTTCTCCCAAGGCTTCATGGTTTGAGAGTTCACATGTAGCCGCTGAATTTCTCCAAGGTGCTAACCACAGTTCTGTTCAGAATCAGAATCTATTTTGCCAAGTGTGTCTGGACACACAAGGAATCTGTCTCCAGTGTACATGCTCTATACCTACCTACATACAATAAACAAACTGGGATGACAATCCTAAAATACATTCATAATCATAAAGCACATTCATCTTGTCACGTACATAGAAGCATAAGATACTGTGAATCGCATTTGCCCAATTAAGTCCGTATTAGTCCAATTAAGTCAGCCGCAACTTTCTGGTTCACACATTGCATTTTGCCATAAATCCCAGAACTGGTGGTAGATTTCTGCAGATTGTGCTGAAACAGAAGCAAGGAAAAGACACGATGGCTCAGAGCCATGTTTGAACTCTATCGTATCTGATGAAACCTCCAAAGTCAGGAGCGAGCAGGGTGATATTTCTTGCGAGGAACAAGAAGATAGCAAGGGTTTGCTCCCTCAGTCACCCCTCCAATCATGATAAGACTCCAAGTGATGAACAAGGAAATGCAAACAGGCTGATTTGGAATGAATTACCAGGGCCGCCTACTCCAGGTGATGGGCAGAAGCCAACTAAAGATACAAGAATTCTGCCTTTTGGGTAGCATACTGGTAATCCCCGACTTATGACCACAACTGAGCTAAGCGAGACAGCTGTTAAGTGTGTTTTGCCCCATATTATGACCTCTCTTGACACAGCTGCTAAGTGAATCATTGAGATGGTAAGTTAGCAATATGGCTGCTAAGTGAAGCTGGCTTCCCCATTCACATTGCTTGTCAGAAGGTTGCAAAAGAGGATCCCATGACCCTGGGACAATGCAACCGCCATAAATATGGGCCCTGTTAGGTATAAGCAGAGATTCCTTGGTGACAAGGGTAGTGCAAATACAGAAGGCGGTGTGCAAGGTTGAAGCGATGAACTGAAAGTCGCACACCCACAGAAGGTAAAGGGTATAAAATGGTTTATATACAAGATGTAGGCACAGTCCAATATTCAATGTCAATTAACAGTCCAATAAGTCATACACAGTCAAGCAGCCAGTACATTAGAAACTAACCTGGAGAATCAGCAAGCAGAACAGTAACACCGGAGCACAGATACAGCCATGGAGAGAGATTAATGCTCTCTGGCTTCCTGCTTTATAGCAATTCTACGTCTTGCACTCAATCAGTATCCTGGACCCAGTAATTGCAATGAGTTATCATGGTTTACAGCCATATATGGTAAACCAACTGTTGGGCTCTTAGAGTGACCCTAACAAGCCCGTTGCCAAGCGACTGAATTTTGATCACGTGACCATAGTCATAAGTGTGAAAAGCAGGCATAAGTCACTTTTTTTCAGTGCCGTTGTAACCTTGAACAATCACCAAACAAACAGTTGCAAATCGAGGACTATAGTTTGCTCTCATGAGGAGCTCTCTGATTAAATTTGAATCCTGTTGTCAGACCATATGGCTATTTTTATTTATTTTGTGAAGTTATTATGAATCACAAACGATAAAAAAAATAATTAAAAGAATCCAGACAATAAAACTCCATAATAATGCCACAAGGTAATTGAGTAGCCATGATTGGCTCGCCTTTAACCTTTCTGTGTTGCCGCAAATTCTGAATGAAACTTTCCAGATTAAGGTGGGCAAAAATATATGGAAAAGGCCAAGGAGTCGGAAGTCCTTCAGATCACAAATGCAAACTTCACACATCACATCCCTAAGCCCCAGTTTGTTTAGTTTGCATGTCCTGTGAAGCCAGTAACTTGGTTTTTGTTTCAATAAACCATGATTAAACCAAGAATGCTTAACTGTAGTGTGCAAGTCAACTGTAAAGTTTTGGGTTCTGCAAAGTAAAACTCCGTCCTGATTACTTTATCCTCTTTCAGATGCAGGAGAGAAGGAGCCAAGAGTACGATAGATCTTTTTTTCAAAAAACAGTTGAATTCATGGATTACGGTATTTGAGTCTGCCTTAGAGGTGACAGGTAGTCCTCAACGTGCAATGATTTGTGTAGTGACCGTTTGAAGACACCAGGGCCCTGAGAAGAGTAGCTTACTGGTCCTCCCATTTATCTCCATCGCGTCATCCCTATGGTCACGTGATCAACAAAATAACAAAACAGAATAACTGAGTTGGAAAGGACCTTGGAGGTCTTCTCCTCCAACCCCCTGCTGGGGCAGGAAACCCTCTACCATTTCAGACAAAGGGGTGTCCAATCTCTTCTTAAAAACCTCCAGTGTTTGAGCAACCACAACGTCTGGAGACAAGTCAGTTCCACTGGATGATTGTTCTCACTGTCGGGAAATGTCTCCTTACTTCTAGGTTGGTTCTCTCCTTTATTAATTTCCATCCATTGCTTCTTCTCCTGCCTTCACGTCCCTTGGAGAATAGCTTGGCTCCCTCTTCTTTGCGGCAACCCCTTGAATATTGGAACGCTGCTATCCTGTCACCCCGAATCCTTCCTTTTATCAAACTAGACATACCCAATCCCTGCAACTGTTCTTTATAGGTTTCAGCCTTCAGTCCCCTCATCATTTTGGCTGCTCTTCTCTGCACTGTCAAGCCCTTCTACATTAGCCTGTTAACCAGAAGAATAAACAATCCAAAATAAACATTAGTTCTTAAAGGCTATTTGTTTTCTAGGGAGCAGACTCTATAGTAAGTGCAACCTATTCAAGGTCCATGTTGAATCTAGGATTCTCTGGGCAGTTCTTCCCACGGCGACTATCTGCGTCTCCGCCTTCTCTCCTCATCACGTGCTCAGCCACATAGATAAGGGCCCAGCTGCAAGGCGATGCCCAACTCCCCCCCCCCCTGTCTGCCTCCATGACAACTCAGAGAAGATCTGGGAGTTGACAGCACTCTCTCTAGAATCTCAACATCTTTTTTTGACACCGTGGTGACCAAAACTGGATGCAGCATTCCAGGGGTGGTCTCACCAAGCCATCAAATCCCAGATGCTTGGCAAGTAGTGTGTGTTTACGGTGGTCTCAGCATCCCGGGGTCAGACAATCACCATTTGCGATCTTCCCAGTCAGCTTCCAACAAGCCAAGTCACAGGCCAAGCCACGTTTGCTTAAGGACCACATGATTCACTTAACAACTGCAGTAAAAAAAATGATCATAAAATCAGGCTTAGCTCACTTAACAACCGCCTTGCTTAGGAATGGAAATCCTAGTCCCAATGGTCGCATAAATCAAGGACTACCAGTATTCTGTCCACAAAATATCCTCCCCGGCCACTTCAGTCTTGCATGAACGATGTACTTTGAGTTCCTCTGATCAGCAATGTCATCTATTAAGACCCTGGAAGGCGGCCTTCTCTGTAGCACCACCGGGCCTCTGGAATGAGGTCCCCCTTCCCGCTTAATAAAACACCTTTCTCAGAATAATAAAAAGAACCCTATAGCCCAAGCTTTAGCGCTAATTAACTTTGACCTTTGGGATTGTTACTTAATTGGAGTAATCTTAACTTGTTGCCATGCCTGCTTAAATCGGCGATCGATCGATGAAAAAGATACACACAAAAGAAACCAGATATGAGAAGGGGGGGCATAAACCTCCTTTCTAGGATTTGTGAGATGATGGGTGCCAACAGGTCGCATGGAGTAGGTCAGGAAAAGTCAAGATGGTGGCCATCTTGACCTTTGACCCGCCTTCTCCTGCCAAACACCTCCAACGGTCGCCTCTAACTAACAGCGAAGAGCTTCAACGGCATATTAAAAACGACTGCTGGCAGTCCTCAGCGTAGGACCATAATTTTCATTGCTAAACGAGGCAATTGTTAAGTGAGGCGCACCCGATTTAACAACCTGTTACATGAAGCGAAAAATGCCCCACTTGTTAAGTGAATCATGTGGTTATGAAGCGAATCTGTGTTCCCCCATTGAAATTAGTGCTGATTGGAAGCCAGCTGGGAAGGTGGCAAATGACAATCACATGTTCCCTGGATGCCAGTTGCCAAGTGTCCAAATTCCGGTCACATGACCATGGGAATGCTGCAACGGTCCAAAGTATCATAGGGGCCAGAGGTTACTTTTTTCCAGTGCGCCATTGTAACTTCAAACAGTCACTAAATGAACGGTTGTAGGTTAAGAACTAGCTATATTTCATTATGGCATTCGTGCTGGCATCTGACTCTGACTTGATGGCACCTCATCCATCAATTGATCAATCGCCTTCATGGACTCTAATCCCTTCATTGACTGCATGGAGGATTATCTTGACCAGTGGACGCCAACCTTTTGGACCTGAGGGACCACTAACTTCATAATTGTAAATTCCGCGAACCACTAATACAATTTTTTTAAAAAGATACATACATTTCTAAAATAATGATCAGAGAACTTCCATTTTATTAATATAAAAGGCACCTATTT